>CAWUFW010028218.1:0-22845 GCA_963921515.1 Calotriton arnoldi | reverse complement strand
ATCCAACATTTTTCTTACTGTTGTTTTTTTGGGGGTTGTAATAGTAGTTTTATTTCCTACGCTATTTAATATTTTTTGTATTATTTTAGTTAATATAGTATATAATTTATTTTAAAAATATTAAAAGTAAATTAATTTTTTAAATTTGTTATACATAATTATTTAATTTTTATTTATGTTATTGTTTTATGTGTATAGATGTATTTGAAATTTATAATATTTTTTAATAATTTATAATTTATTAAAATAATTATTCAAACTGATTATTAAGGGGCCCATTACGATACCCGGCGTAAAAAAATCCGCCAGGCATGGAAGCGGCAAAAATCCGCCCGCACACACCGTCTGAACACCGACCACGCCATTACGATTACACAAACCGAAAACCGCCATCGGCGGAAAAATCACACAAGATACCGCCCGCCATCGTCCGAGTCGGAGTCAAACCGCCCGCCACGGACGGAAACACGCACGACAACACAAAACCGCCCGCCCTCACGGCCGACACACCGCACGTGAAATTACGATCGCACCGCCATGAGCGCGGGAAAACTACAAATATACCGCCCGCCAGCGCAAACAACGCCGATGAGAATCGACACGGCAGAAGCCATGGCGCCCACGTCCCTGCACAGAAACCATCCGCTCACAAAACCAATAGCACACAACATGGCCAACAAGTCCACACAGCAAGGCACGCACAAATACACAAGCACAGTACACATCCCGAAAACACCCCCCGGACAAACAAAAACTACAAAGGCCAGAACCCCAGACACAACACACCTGAAAACAACAGACCATGAGGACACACCCACATAGGTAAGTACAAAAGCAGCACTCCCACAGACCACAACCCCTTGCAACATTGCAAACCAGAGAGGAGAGGAGGACACAGTGACACAGCAAGGACAGCAGCACACCACAGAAACGCACACATCACAACCACCACCACCACCACCACCACCACCAAACACCGGCACCACAAACCCCCTGCACATTACACAACACACACCGCACCAGCACCACAAACACCATGGCACCACAAAGAATGCCCAAGTTCACGCCCATTGAGCTGACGGTCATGGTCGACGAGATCATCAAGGTGCACCCACAAATCTATGGGAACATGGTCCAGCACACACCACTAGCCACCAGAAACAGAATGTGGAACCGGATCGTAGACCAGGTCAATGCAGTCGGGACCCTGCCCAGGAACAGAGGAGAAATCAACAAACGGTGGAATGACGTCAAGAGCCTGGTCAAGAAGAAGGAGGGCAAAAACAGAGAGCTGGCTGCCGTCACTGGCGGAGGGAATCCCGCGCTCTTCAAGACCTTCAAAGCGTGGGAGGAGAAGGTGCGAGTCATAATACATCCGGAGATCCTCGCCGGATTAGCAGGGGAGTGGAGGCTGGTAAGTACAAACTAATGTATACCAGCACAACGCTATGTACTCACATGCACTACCACCATGCCACAGCTCCCAGGGACAAACACCCCCATGTCCAGCACACAATACACAACACATCACACACACATGCAACAGACACCACCACACACAGCCCAAACCGAACAACTGTAAGATACGTGGGGACATGTGTACACTCAGCCAGCCACGTAACCACCAACAGGTCCCCAAATATGCCAGAAGCGCCACAACGAGCACCCACCACACCCATGTGTCCGCCACAGCTGCACTAACCGACAAGTAACAGGTAAGTGGCAGGAACACAAAGTGCAGTGGGTGGGACGGTGGACAGCCCAAGTACAACACACACCAGGCCCCTAGTCCCACAGCACAGCAAGGAGGAGCATTCCCCACACCCCACAGCCACGTGTCAGCCACCGCAGTGCACAACGACAGCCGAAAGGCAGACATCACGGTCCACAGCAATCGGTGTCAGTGGGTGTCCAGCCACCCCCACGACCCACAACACCCCCCACCCCCACAGACCTGCAACATGGAGCACCCCCGCTTAGAGCCATGTGGCATCCAGTACAGTGCACGCACGAACAACTTGCAGGTGGGAAACTGGACAGGGCTGGATTACTGGAGGCATGAGGACCGGAACACGACCAACACATGGGACATGTCACGTAGCAGACGAACACGCAGCACCGCCCACCGTCACGAACAAGTGAACAATGTGCACACGGACATGAACAACAGACTCACACCCCACATGACCCATCACAGACATAGCAACACCCAAGGAGCCACGTCTGCATGCACAAGCCACACTGAATATAGTACCACACGGCAGCCACTGTGCAACTCATCACACACAACCGAAACACCATTGAAGTCCTGTCCATGTAGCCCCTACTGCCTGTCAACCACACACCCCACAACTACGCCTATGTAAGACAAACAACACTAGACGCAACAGAGCGGAACAACATAAATGCACACGAACACCACTGAACCCATCAAACACACAGACACACCATGCACATACAACATACCATCCATCCCATCCGTCAGCCCCAGTCTCATGAAAGGCATGTCATCCGCACAGCTGCCACACATACAGCAGTCACGCTAAGATACATGCCCATGACCAACCATGTGCCAGAAGTCAATGAAGCGCACGACACACTGTGAGCAACAACACACAACATGGGCCACACCCCCCGAGCACTGCAGTGATGCACATGGCACAGGGCAGCACGCACACCAAGGAAATGGGACAACTGCAATACGTTGGCTGGCACACAACCATCACTCACTCATAACGATGCGTCCAATGCCATGTCCAGTAATCACAACAGACAGCAAATATGCAGGCCATGTCAAGCATGCACACACCTCAAACCATGCACTGTCATGCTGCCACAACACATGTCACGTTCGGCACCCATGGCTCACAGCATGTACCCCAAAAGCATATCCCCTCCCAAATGCGAATCTGGGGCATGGCCCCCATGTTGCCATATGCGTTCCTAAGCGTTCCATTTGAACCCCAAAAGCATATTCCCACCCAAATGCGAATCTGGGGCATGGCCCCCATGTTGCCATATGCGTTCCTAAGCGTTCCATTTGAACCCCAAAAGCATATTCCCTCCCAAATGCGAATCTGGGGCATGGCCCCCATGTTGCCATATGCGTTCCTAAGCGTTCCATTTGAACCCCAAAAGCATATTCCCTCCCAAATGCGAATCTGGGGCATGGCCCCCATGTTGCCATATGCGTTCCTAAGCGTTCCATTTGAACCCCAAAAGCATATTCCCTCCCAAATGCGAATCTGGGGCATGGCCCCCATGTTGCCATATGCGTTCCTAAGCGTTCCATTTGAACCCCAAAAGCATATTCCCTCCCAAATGCGAATCTGGGGCATGGCCCCCATGTTGCCATATGCGTTCCTAAGCGTTCCATTTGAACCCCAAAAGCATATTCCCTCCCAAATGCGAATCTGGGGCATGGCCCCCATGTTGCCATATGCGTTCCTAAGCGTTCCATTTGAACCCCAAAAGCATATTCCCTCCCAAATGCGAATCTGGGGCATGGCCCCCATGTTGCCATATGCGTTCCTAAGCGTTCCATTTGAACCCCAAAAGCATATTCCCTCCCAAATGCGAATCTGGGGCATGGCCCCCATGTTGCCATATGCGTTCCTAAGTGTTCCATTTGAACCCCAAAAGCATATCCCCTCCCAAATGCGAATCTGGGGCATGGCCCCCATGTTGCCATATGCGTTCCTAAGCGTCCCATCTGAACACCAAAAGCAAAGTACAAACCAGACCCAGGATGGGCCAGGAGCCCGCATACACCAGAGTCACAATAAGTAGGGGCACAGCAACACACCCATCGGCATGGCCAATCCGTCCCATGCCACATGTGCACAGCACACAGTCCCATTGCCAAGCACACACAACTACAAATGCTACAGCCACACACACGCCTCCGGGAAACCCATGTACGAGATTGCACGAACTGTTAATGTCAGACGACAAATACATACTTCGCCAGGTGCAACACAATAACAAATCTCATTCTCTCCACAGGTGACGAACTGCTGGATGCTGGGGATGGAGCCAGCAGCCAGCACAGCCAGCCTACAAGCCCCCAACGAGGACACACGGATGTGGAGGATCTGTCCTCCTCTTCGGACACGGACCACCAAGCAGGCCCATCTGGTGTGGCAGGGCCCAGCCGCTCCCCAGGACCCCTCCTACCCACCAACCCATCATCCAGGGCTGCTGAACATTCCCAGCCCCCTGCTGCCACTGTCGTTGCGGCCACACCCACGGTCATTGCGGCCACTACCACTGCCGCAACCGCCACCATCGCCGCACCGACCACCACCGCCGCCACCACCACCACGTCTTCGCTGGCACCAGCCCCAGCGCAGGTGGTGGCCCGGCCGACTGGATCCACCCTGGGAGCCACAGCGAGGACCGTGGTGAGCAATGTGGCTAGTGGGCAGGCCGGTGGCAGCAGGACTGGTAGGAGGAGCAGGGTCAGGGAAACGCCAGCCTCCCCTGGGAGCCATGCCCTGCCTCAAATGGCCAGAGTCCTTGGGGCCTATGAAGAGGCCCAAGGACAATGGGCCAGGTCAGCTACAGACACGCGTGAGGTGCTGGGGGTGCTGAGGTCCATGGACGCCCGTATGGGCCAACTCGTGGACCTCATGGGCCAGCTGGTGGTGGCGGTGAGGTCACAGCCAGGGACAGCAGCTCCCCCTCCGCCACCACCTGCCGGGGCGCAGGGTCGAGCAGCAGTGTCCAGTTCCCCTGCGTCCACAGCCAGTGAGCACACCTCAACCACCAGCATGTCGCAAGCAGGCACCCCCTCGCAAACGTGGAAGGGGCCGTCCGAAGTGGAAACCGATCTCCCGGGAGGACTTCGCACGCTCCAAACGCAAGTGAGGCAGCCAGCCAGCCTTCCTTGACCACCCACTGCATTGACTTGGACTACGATCCCACTCCACACAGCCATCTGGATGGCATGTGTGTGTTGGACTATGGACATAGAACCAGTGGGTACACCCTGAGCATCACGCAGCCATGACCGACAGCTCATTGTCACTGCACGCACCACTTTTGTCATCACCTTACACACAATCACATGTCACAGTTTGAAATAAATGCACCTCTTACACTAACTGCTGTTTGTGCCCTGTGTTTTATTTGTACGGAATACAACGGCCACCTTGGGCGGAAAGGCACCTGATGCGTGGCATGGCAATGGAATCCGGAGGGCCTGTAGGGACCTAGGGGTGGGAGACAGAACAGGAGCACATTCAATGAGTGTGTCACACACCCATCACACAGTACATGTCAACAACTACAAGCAATGTACACACATCGCACAGAGCAATAGGGCACAATGCCACAGCCACCAACAGTGGCATACTACCCTGGCCATGGAGCGTTGACACACAGCACGCAGTGAACAAACGGCCACCCTGACACAGCACACACACACCTGCACAGATACAGCCACATCAGCCGTCGTACATGGACACTCACCGTCAAGTGAAGTAGCGGGCGATGAGCTGCTGCCGCACATTACCAGCTTCCTCCTCTCCGCTGTCCTCCTCACTCGAGCTGTCCTGGTCTGCGGGCTGGGGCCCTGGTTGATCTCCGTCATCCACGATGAGGGGGATCTGCTTCCGAATGGCCAGATTGTGCAGCATGCAGCACGCCACCACTATCCGGCACACCTTCTGTGGGGAGTACGCCAGCGCACCTCGGTGCGGTCCAGGCACCTGAACCTGGACTTGAGGAGGCCAAAGGTACGCTCGACCACACGTCTGGTCCTCCCATGTTCCTCATTGTAGCGATCGTCTGCTGGGGTGCGAGGATTCCTCAATGGACTGAGCAGCCATGCCCCATTCGGGTACGCAGAGTCACCTGGGTGTGAGGGACACAGAGAACCGTTGCTATTCCAACTGGACAGGGGACAGCATCGCACAACCAGCACGCTACACCACTCCACATACTCACCGACAATACAGCCACGATCCTGTTGCATATTGGACATCAGTCGTGGCAAGATGCTGTTGCGCATTATGTGTGCGTCATGGGCCGAGCCTGGGAACTTTGCACACACGTGGGTGATCACCATGTCCGCAAGGCACACCACTTGCACATTCAGGGAGTGCGTGTGCTTCCTGTTGCGGTACAGGTGCTCAGTGGCCTGTGGTGGAACAAGGCCGACATGTGTGCAGTCAATGGCTCCAACGACGTGTGGGATTCTGCCAAGGGCATAGAATGCACCCTTCACTGCCACCAATTCACGAGCCCTGGGGAAGCGGATGTACCTGTTTCGGTACAGCATCATGGCTGCCAGTACATCCCTCAGCACCTTGCTGAACATGGGCTGGGACATCCCTCCTCCAATGCCCACTGTGTGCTGGAATGACCCAGTGGCGAAGAAATGCATGGCGGCCATCACCTTAGCCGTGGGGGTGACAGCAGTCGGATACACCCTGCGGGGACGGAGATGGGGTTCTAACATGGCACACAGTCGATGCAGGGTTGGCCTGTCCAGCCGAAACTTCCTAATAACCTCTGTATCGTCCATGTCCGCCAGCAATTGGTATGGGCGGTCAATGTTCGGTCTCCGCCTAGGGACAATGGCAGAGGACACATGTCAAAGCAACACAACACATAGCAATTTCGCATACACATCACTGACATGACTGAGCAAGCACATGAGCCACAGCCCAGCTGTCAAGCTGGGACGGCACGGCCACAATACACTTACACAGGTCTCCCAACAATGGCAATGGCTAGTGATACAAACCACTGCCATGTGCATGCACATGGGGATCTAGGCCCCAATGACTTGCGGGGCGTGCTGATGGGGACTGACTGCATATCCGTCAAGCGGCAACGCCACGGCAACATGAATGTCTGCTGAGCATGGAACTGCTTCCGCGGCTGGATGAGTATGGCACACGACGACGACGATGTGGGCACAGGCTGAGCGGCCAAAACAAGTGGGACCTGTGGCACGAGGGGATATGAGACAGTAGTAGGTGTCAGCACTGCACCCTATGTACAGCACTGTACGGATCACACCTCCCGAAACATTGACAGGTGTCCACATTGACAGCCCCATGCCAAGACGGCTGTGTGCTTGCAGTCACACGTCACAGGTGAGAGGTTACATTGCACGTGCCAGGTGGCAGACGTACATAGTGGGAGCTGGCATGTGTGTGCATGTGTCTCCTGTTCAGGATCCACCAGATGGGCGCTGACTCTGTACTGACCATTGGACACAGCATGTTCCGTGGAAGGCTTGTGTGTGTGGGATGGTGGCACTGGATGTGCCTCCGTTGGGTCGGGGGCCATGCACAGGGCGGGTACGTCGATGATTGCGCATTGTTGGTCACGGTGGGTGCACCAACTAAGATGTGTTGCCCTGTGTTCAATTCCTATGTCCGCATGATGATGGACTGTAGATGTGGGCAGACTACACATTGGTCGATGTGCTGTCTATATGCATGTGCCTTCACACCAGGCACAGCTGCCCCTGCACATGTGACCCCTGCTGGACTCGCTGCTGGGTCTGTGGAGCTGATGCACCTTCTGCGCGTGGGGCGGACAGCTCTCCTCACCTCCCTCATTGCGCATGTCATGACTTTGCCGCAGGTGACATGGATCATGGAGGGCCCACATGTACGCGTGGGTAGGCTACACATGATTGTTCACTGGTCGCCACCCCCAGTCAGTGTTTCGAATGGGAAGGTTGTCGTGCTGGTGGTATGTTCGATGTGGCGGATGGGCGGGCCTAGGTGCGGGCTTACATTCCGGACATGGGGGGTAGTTGGATTGGCGACTAGTTGCAGTACACACGGGACACGTCTCTTCCTTTCCACATCTGGGTCATCCCTTGTACTAACTGACAGTGATACAGTCATCTTCGCCCCAGCCCTCATGTCCTCCCCTCGCTCCCCCAATATGCATGCTCACCTGCGAGGCTAGCGCTTGCACAGGCAGCCCCAAGCTCACACCAGAGAGGGCAAGGAGTGTATGTGTGGGTCCAGTTGCACGAGTGGGCTGTCTCAGGGTATGATGTGTGGCGGGACGCCCGTCCACCTGCGTGGTGCCCCAAATGGAGACCCGGCCTGCATGGACTATGCATCACAGTCTTCGCCTTCCGGATCCGCCACCTGCGACACCCAGTGGCTGTGGCTGCCCTTGCGGCCAGGCCGCGTCCGTCTGTGGCTGATGGCCCACACATTCACTCTTTGGCCTCTCTGGGGAGGGCTCGGGGGTGGTGGCGCACGCGCTTGCACTTAGTCGCAATGGCATGTGGCGTGGTTGGTATGATGGGCAATGGATGGGATGGTGCGAGCCACCTCCCGTGACGTCAGTGCTGCTCGTGCTGTGGTGCGTCCCCCTACACTTCCATTTGACTTGTGCCATGCTAGACGTTGAGGTTCTATTGCCTGCGTGATATGACCAGGAGGAGCGCGAGGAGACCTCTCACACACCATGCTCCACTGCCATCCCGTGCCCTGTATCGCCTGTGCGGATTGACTATGTTGGGGTTACACCTGGTCGACTGGGGCTGTGTGTGCCTTGTCAAGGGGCATGGCGGGCGCACAACAGGATCCAGCTTGTCCACAGAGGGTGGGCTGAGGTGCGCCTGGTACCGCTTTGTACGTGTGCCCGGCTGCTGTGCACACACGTGTTCACTCCCCCCGACAGGTGTCCTCTCACAATGCCCAGGGAAGCGGTGGTGTACTGTTCATGACCCCTCCCAACACGGCGTGCTCCAACTTGGCATGTGCGCATCTACCCGTCACACCCACCCACCTGAGCACTGCGTCCATACGACTTCACACGACACATGTGTGTCTTCCACAGTTGTGCTACTCATTTGCGTTGACATCCAATACCAGTGGACTACATGGTCATGTCATGACTGCCGTGTACTTCACATACTCTCATCCTCTCTCATTCGTACTTGTGAAATGAGTCAGCGGAGACAGTTTTGGTTTCAAACATTATATTGAGTCTTCTGTCCTCTGTGATGCAGTATAGTGGACACTACTGGCAGCGGAATACATGTTGAGGATATACTGAGCATGATTGCAAATGGGATAGGGTGTGGGGTTACATGTGATTGGCTGTTGCATGTGGGATGTGGGCTTCAGAGTGACATCTGCTTGGCCAAGGCTGTGCTAATGTACATTTACGTATAGCTGCGGAGCTGCGGACTTTGACACAGACGGTATACATGTAGCCTACCAGACCGCTTGGCATCATGGGCACAGTCCATCTCAGTTCCATGTGACAGGTTTGCTGCGGTTGTTCCTCATGCACGCGTGCATGTGAGATGACATCAGGGCATGTGCTTGCGTGCATGCAGCGGCGTGCCACTTGTTGTTGCACTGTGGTGGTTACTGGACATGTCACAGTCACTGGGGTCGTGTTGTTGTTGTATGCACTTGTCGTCCATGCAAAGGTCCTGGTATGGGATTCCCGGGGCGGGGGTGGGAGGGGTGCAGCACCCACAGACTCCAGGCGACCTATTCATGTCCACTGAGCGGTGTGTGTGTCCATGTGCGCTGGATCCATGTCGTGTCCTGGTTGTTCGTGCAGTTCCGTCCATGTGGGTGCGATACACAGAGCCCATGCCACTGCCTCCCACGATGCATGCGGTGTTCCTGGATGTGATGGGGAACAGTGTGCATGTCCCGGTCATATCCGATGTCATGGCGATGTCGTTGATGGTGTGGTTACAGTTGCCGGTCGTTTGGTATGGCTGTTGTGGTGGTGACTGGCCAGTCCGTGCGGAAGCTAAGCATGGGTGCGGGGTTGGACATCATAGGTCAATCGGGGAACCTGCGTTGTGGTCCGACGAATTTACAGGTTGTCAGGTATGCGATGCCGTCCAGCAGGGCTTCCATGTCATTGGTGGTGTACATGTTTGCCAGCCAATGTAGCGGATGGTGGCTGTCAAGGTGTTGTTCGTAAGTTGTCCCTTGGAGGACCATGATGGGGCATGCTGGGTGACATTCGATGTAGCTGTTCTCGATGATCCGTCGTGTGGAGGCACAGTGGTCCCATTTCAGTGCGGGTGCGATGTTGGCCACATACGCCATGCCCCCATAGGCAGAGCAGGCCCTGTCGTGTGCGTCCAGAGGGAGGAGTAGTGGTAGCAGGTCCGCCTTCAGACATGCCGGGTTGGAGAGGCATATCTCCACGGGATGCTGGTAGGGACACCTCCGACAGTAGAAGACGGGCATGACGCAGCTGAACAATGTGATGCGGTAAGTCAGTCGGTAACTTACGTTCAGCAGGGACAGGAGATCGCATCCCAATATATGAAACAGGTTGGTTTTGTACAGCTTGAGCTGTTCGGCGTAGTTGGGTAGGTGTGTTGCGGTTGCCATTTCGCAGCGGTGCGTTGTGGTGGCGTGCTCCGGCTGTGTGTGCAGTCTGCAATGTGCACGCTCCGAGGTTGCTGTGAGCTCTGTGTAGTCGTAGGGAGACAGGACTTGTGTTCTGTTGGCTTGTTTGGAGGACACGGGCCCTCATCCCACATGCTTCTCAGACAGTTCAAGGTCAGTGATGTGTGACTCCTTCCAATTAACTTGCATGTGGCCGACATGGGGGAGTGTTTTCTTCTTTCTTCCCCGTCCGTTGTGTGCTTCTGTGATATGCGCTATCTGCCCTGTGGTCGGTCTCCTCGGCATGCCTGTGTTGGTCTATTCTTGGACAATGGCTGTATTCACCGGCTTCTGTCGTAGGGCTGTGGTTTCGGAGTTGGAATGGAAGGTCATTCAGTGCTGTCTGCTCTCCCTTGTGTGGGCGGCAGGCTGCCTTTCCGCTCTGCGTTGGGCCTTGTGTGTGAATGTTATTCTTGGGCCACCTGTTGTCGGTCCCCGGGCTCTTTGGTGTTCCGTTTTATATGTCTTGTTCATATGTGCAGGGTGGTATGGGTGTTTCAGTGTGGTACTGGCGTTCCTCTTCCCGAAGGGGCCCTGCTTCTCCTAGTTGGTGTTGCCGCCGCTGTGTGCTACGCCATGTTTGTTACACTGGGGTGTGTCCTGCTGTTGCGTAACTTCACTGACATGTGTGCGTCGGTTGTGTGGCGTTGGGTGTTGTCCGTGAATTGGGCGTTGGGGACATGTCTGTGGCAGGCCTGTCACGTGTCATGTGCGTTCGGGGTGGGGCTGATGTGTGTGCTGCTTGGTTGTGTCCCTGTGTCTGTGTGCGACGCATGCATGGCGCTGCGGTTGGCCTCTGCGTTGTGCGCATGTGTGGCGGCGTCATCGCCGCTTTGGGGCCGTGACGGGGTTGTTGGTTCCTAGTCCCAGGTGGTGTGTACACATGTGTTACGCGATGTTACGATTTGGCCTGTGTGTCATATGTGGATGCAATGGTGGATGTGTAGTGTACACGCGCTGGTGGGGGGTTGTCCGCTTTTTCCGCCCTTGCACTGTGTGCGCTGTTTGCGTGCACTTGTTGTGTGTGTGCCTACCTGCGTCTCCGCGGTACGTTGCGTCCTTGGTGGTGCATCAGCAGGAGCATGGGGAGGGCCTGCAGTGCTGGATTCATGCTCGGGGAGCCGCTTCTTCGTTGTCCGTGCTCGGCGTCCGTGTTACCGCTTCGGTTTGTCGTACGGTATCTCTTGGCCGTGGGAGCCGTTTGTTTGCGGCATCGTAATTTATACGCCGGGCGGGACGTGTTTCGTCGGACGGTGTGTGTCAGTTGGGCTGCGCCGCTACGTGTACGGGCGCACTTTGATGGCGGACGGTGTTGCTGGCTTGCCGGCGGTGTTTGGCCTACTTTTCGCATCGTAATTGGGCGGGCGTGTGGACTGCTGCGTGCCGGCGGTAACTGGTGGTTTTTGCATCCGCCAGCACGGCGGTTGTGCTTCCGCCCGCCATCGTAATGAGCCCCTAAGTAAGTATATATATTATATATTATATGTGTATGTTTAATTAATGTTTAATTTAATTATATATGTTACTTATTAATTTTAAATATTATAAAATATATTTAACTGTTTATTTTAATTATAAGTATTATTTAGTTTATTTTACATATTATTTTTAACAAAAAAAAACGATATTTTTGATAACGATATTTTTTACATCGATATTTTTTTTCTCGATATTTTTGTACTTACCATGTTGTAGATAGGATTTCGATATTATTGACATCGATATTTTTGTTGCGATATTTTTGTAGGTCGATTTTTTGACCTTCGATATTTTGTCAGTGATTCGTTTTCTGCGCAGTCCCTGTGCCTCTTCCCACCTGATTGTGTCTTCTTCTGCCGAGCCCCACTTTCCAGCCACTCCCACCCAGGCCGCCAATGGGGGTCGCTCCGGGGTTATCCAATGCATTGTAATCCCTCTCTTTGCTAGCAGGAGGGCTAGGGAAGCAAAACGTGTTTGTACTTTAAGGGTTTTACGTCTGCGGAAGATCCCTAGCCCGCTGGCTTCCCAAGTGTTGATGTCAGTGAGCCCTGTTAATTCCTGCAGCGTCTCATGTATTGTATTCCAGTAGGGCTGTATTGTGGGGCATAGCCAAAACATGTGCTTGAATGTCGCATCTGGAGATTGGCATCTCGGGCATACAAATTGTGTGCCTGGGTAAAAGCGCTGGAGCCGCGCTGGGGTGAGGTAGGCGCGATGTAGTATGGGAAATTGTATATGTTTAAAACGGGCGTTCCGAGACACTTTCTTTGGATATTCCCGGGTGCGCTCGCGTTTCCTTGTCATGTAGTGGGCGTCCTATCTCCTCCTCCCATTTGTGTCACAACGGGGTGAGCGTGGTGGTGGTGAGGTCTCGGATTGCTTTGTAAAGCCATGTAATTAAGTGTCGCCCCAGACCCATGTGAAGAATTGTGTGGAGTACTGGGTGGGTCGCCGGTTCCCCCTCAGAAAGATCCCAAATGCGGCGGCTGCTGAGGACTATTTGTCTGTGCAGTAAGAACTGCCCTGGCGGGAGGCCCGTCTCGTCCAAGAGCTGATCGAATGGTAGCAACTGACCCTCCGCGAACAGGGATCCCACCTCCAGGACTGCGTGTTCTTTATGTATTTTGTATAATGAGTCCTGTTTTAATGCATCTGTTTTTCATGTATGACTATCATGTTTTATATCTTTTATGGTTAATTATCTAATTGAATAAAGAAATGTATCTATCTATCTATTAAGCTACAGGCCTTTTCTGGTCCCCATGGTCTCGTACCAATACCCCAAGGACAAAGACACTGCATTCATGACAGCACAGTATAAAACATTAGACATAGTCAAGAAGCCTCAAAACGGTTGCAGAGAGAAAGCCTTGTTTAATTTGTACAAAGGCACATTTGGCTTTGTTTGGTGGTTGTGAGAAGTTGGCCTGGTATATGCTGTCCACTAATTAAAGTGGGCACCTTGCACCAGTCCAAACGACCCTTATTGATGATTAGGTTAAAGACAACCTTTATAGAAAGCTATCCTAGTGGTAGCTGTGGAGAGCAGCCTTCAGGCTAAGGGGCCGATTCCGATTCAGGCCGGAAATCACTCCGACCGAGCCAGACCCGGAGAGATTTCCGACCGAATCGGACTCTGGCAGTCCGACCGAACGAGTACGATGCGCACGCATGCAATCGGACTCGAGTCGGTCGGACTCCCATTGAAGTCAATGGGAGCCGGTCGTACAACGCGTACGCGGGCTCCCATTGACTCAATGGGTGCGAGGCGAACAAGGGCGCCCCCTACAGCGGGTACGCGTCGAAGCGACTTGCGGCGTACATGCACAGGTGTGCGACTCGCGCGGCTACGCGTACAGGGGGGTCCCACACGGACCCCCAAAGTCCGGCTCCGACTGCTCTTTCGAGCCGGACGGCGCGAGTCGGTCGGACTGCTCGCGGCGCGCATCGTACTTGCCCGGCCGGGGAACGTCTCCATTGCGCGGTGCGCGTCGTGTCCGTGCGAGTCGGTCAGAGCGCCTCGGACCCGCGAACAAGTCGGTCGGCGATTTCGCGTGCGCTCGCATCGTACTCGCTCGGCCGGACGCACGTACGAATCGGTCGGGAATGAGGGCTCAGAATCGGATCCGGTTAAGCCGAATCCGATTCGGTGCCCTACCGGCCGAGATCGGAATCGGCCCCTAGGTCTTGAAGGCATGTAAATCAGCTTGTTTTACCAGTATATAACCTCTTGAATGACCAAATGAAAGGAGAACCACACAAGGTATATATAAAATATATGTATTTATTACTAAACACTCTCTACTAACCTCTTTAGGAGATTAGAGAACAAGGCACACAATATTACAGTATTAGAACGACAGTAAATAGCACAATACACAGTGGGCTCCAGGGGGAGACCAAACCATATATTAAGAAAGTGGTATAACAACCCCGACTTGACTGGACACAGTGCCTAGAGCACGTCGAATCGCTGGGACCCCAAAGAACCACCCAAGGTAGTGACACAGGGGACCCACGGAGGACGGGTGCAGTGTGGGAACACAGACGCGAGCTCCGTACAACTCTATGGGAAAGTCGCTGTTGGAAATTTAGAGTTTAAGGACACTTCGGAGAGGACTTCAAGCAAACCCAGTTAAACTTAGAAGGTTCTAAGGCCAGCACCCTTGTGAGTACCGAGGTACCCGAGTTACCTATCCCAGAGGAGCCGAGTGTATAGGGGTCCAGTGGTGTCGGAAACCCTCGTCGTTTTCAATGGCGTGATGCGAAGAAGTGCTGCTGCAGTGGAGAAGAAAAGTGTCCGGTGTGACCCAAGCCTGGATCGGAGATGAGAAGAACCTGAAAGCAGAGGGGACAAAGTCTGGGTCACTTCACGTGACCAGGAGCGGAGCAATCGAATGCCCACCGATATCGGGTGCTTCAGGTGCGAAGAGATGAAGCTTGACTCTGCAGCCACGGGGACCAGGAGACGTCGACGACAACCAGATTCCGCAGGCGAGCTGTCCCACAAAGGATGTTGAGTGCTGGGGGGTCAGTTTCCGGATTGGAGACCAACAAGCCTTGGCAACTGCAACCCACGCGGTCAGAGAAAAGATGCTTCGTTGAGGACCAGCAAGGTCCTGGGGACTCCCCAAGCTATGGAGAGTCAGGGCACATCTGGAGCAACCAGGAAAGCCCGCTGAAAGTTAAAGTTGCCTTCTCAGGGACCCACAGGTCAACAGACCAGGGATCGCGAAGGGACCTCGAGAGGAATCACACAATACCAGCCCACGGAACACTCGTGGAGTGTAGGCCAGTAATCTTCGGTGGAAACACTGCTCAGGGCTTGGACTACAAGTAGCCCAAAGCACAGCCTCAGGGATTGCCTAAAAGCATATGCTGCTGCAAATGTGCACGGTGTCCAGGGGTTCGGGTTGCACGGTCCCCACGAGGGCTGCGGGTCTCAGGTTTGCTGAGAGCACTAGTCGGCCTCGGGGAAGCTTGGGCATCTACCTCCTGTGTTGCAAAATCTTCGGAGTCCGTCGGGAGCTGCGTAGATGCAAACCGGTCAGATGCGTTGAGGTGCCTGCGTTGCAGGGGAGTAACTCCTTTACTCCAAGGGAGATTCTTCAGTCGTCCAGCAAAGCGTAGATCGTCGAAGGTTACTTGGTTTCTGTAGCAGAGTTTAGTCCAGGTAATATCTAAAGTCCTGTAGTCAGGGTTCCTACTTTATACCCAAGGAAGGGGTGGGACAAACTCTGGGGACCCACCTATGGGAGGGTCAGGACAGAGGGGTGGCTACACCCATGTCCTTTGTCCAGTTTCGCGCCAGAGCAGGGGCTGATAGCCCCTGCAACCGGTTTGAGCTGGACTATGCACAGGGACACCAGATGTGCCCCCAGTGCAGACATCAAAGCACTCTGAGAGTGCACCCACCCAGCCCCAATACACTAAAGCCTGTCTGGGAGGTGGTCACACCTCCCTGTGACAGGAAACCTATTGTCAAGCCTTCCGCTGCTGGAGTTTCGTCCTTCAGCAGGAGGGCAGACTCGTGTCTGTGGCTGGCAGCATCCATTTTGTGATGCCAGGGCTCTGTGAAGCTGGTACCGGGTGTACCGGTGCTGTCATATTTCTCCCTCTAGGAGGGAGGAATCATACCTCCCACACCAGTTACTGGTGTGGAGGTATGATTCCAAGGTGTTTGACACCAAACACGACATAATTCCTTGCAGCCATTTTAAAGTTAGCATTTACCGCGAGGTTATAATGCACTGAAGAGTATATGGTTGGCTGCATCACAGACAACCCCGGAATAGTGGTTCCGAAGGCTGCAGAGGGGCTCTGCTCATGCATGGGCACCCTCTCACATAAAACCCAGCACCCTGCCTTCAGGATTGATAAGGCCTGCCATAGGGGTGACTGATAGGCTTATATGTGCAGTGATTAGGATAGGTATAGTGAACCTATATCTAAGGAAGGGGTGCATGCACCACCTTACACAGGCTGCAGTAGCAGACCTGTTGTATCATTTTGAATGGCCTCTCAGGGGTGGCATAATACATGCTGCAACCCCGGAGAGGCCTCTGTGGTACCTATGCCCTGGGTACATAGTATACCATATACTCGGGACTTATAAGGGTACCCCAGAATCCAATCTGGAGTGTACCTAAAGTACATGCAATCAATTTAGAGGAGAAAGCAGATAGACTGGGGTCCTGAATAGCAGGATCCCAGTCAGACTAAGTCGAAAACAGTGAAACGTCAGCAAAAAGTGGGGGTAACTATAAGAAGCAGATCCTACTCTCCTACAGTGGTCTTTTCTGGCATTCTGACATGTTTGATGGCATCTTTTCTAACATAGTCTTGCAGGGACCGTTGTGGCATACCCTTGGATCCATTGTCTACAGCAGTGGTTCTCAACCAGGGGTTAGGGACATCTATTGAGGTGGCTTGCAGCAGGTCATAAAATTAATTAATAACTGATTAATAAAGTATATGCAGAAAGTTTTAAAATGTTCTGTATAAGTGAAGAAATGTAGAATTGTAAAGCTAAAAATTAGGTTGGTAACATTATGTTGATTTTTGGGAGCAGAGCAAATGCAGCAAAGGGAATCTTATATCGACTATTGGTGGCCTCAATTAAAGCAGCAATGGTATGCACTGACAAAAAGAGAGCATGCATTAGGAACTAAAAAAAAGTCAAGGTGATGTGCTACAGTCTAGCATATTGCTTTGTATTCTAGAAATATAACTAGATTTTGAAAAGCTCCAACTTTCTCATAGAAAATAAAATTTTAATTTTTGCATATTTTGTTGTTTGTGCATTAAATACTTTCTATCATTTGGGTATCCATTTGATGTATGTGTATTTTTGTATAGTGTTTGAGGTTAAAACCTTAGAAATCCTGAGGTGGGGTTCCCTGGCTCCCAGCAGTGATACATTGGGGTCCACTGAAGTCAAAAAGTTATGAACTGCTGTTCTACAGTTTGCAGCCATACTCAAGAAAGTTCATACCTGGTATAATGTCACTGACTGTATGGGGCAACTTACTAATGGCGTCAGTCCCTTCTGGTGACAAGTGGGATTCTCCGGCAGACATTTCATGACCAAAATAACATACTTGGGGAAGGCAAACCTAGAGTTTCTCCTTTGAAGCCTCATGCCCTTTCTGAGCCAGTTCTTTGAGGAAGTAAGTGGAGTCAACCTTGCACTGGTCTTGAATAACAGAGGCCAACAATAAATCACAATAGTACAGCACTAAAGAAGGGTCCTGGGAAAGACCAAAGTACCCAAATGTTTCTTTAAAGCTTGGTAAAAGATCGATGGAGTCTCTGTAAGTCCTTGCGGGCGAGTCCACCAGGAAAGTTGGGATCTGCCAAATGAGAACATAAAGAGGAATTGACATTCTTCCACTGGGTTTGTGCGAAGATGATATAAAGGATGGTAGTGGGGTTGTGGACCACAGAGAAACTAGAAATAAACACATTATTAATGGCACTTTTATCTTGGACAAATCGGTGCGCATAGTCATTCACGCCTTCTTTATAGAAGGAACAAGAGTATTATATTTGCTTGCAACGGTACCAAACTCCCTGCTTAGATTTCTGCCACAGCTTTGGGCTTTAGAGGATATTGAGGAACTCAAGGCAGGCACTTCATGGGGTTGATCTTTTTTTCACTAGGTCTATAGAAGTGATGTACCCCACATCATTGGCCACTGTGGACCACAATGTGGAGGGCACCTGAGAAAGTAAATCGGTAAGGTCTTTGGTTCTTTGTGTATTTAGAACAGGTTGACAATTTGTATTTCCACACTGGAATGCAAGCAGAAGAAGGGTATCTGGAGCAGGTGGAGGGTGGTCTTCATTGTCTGCATCACTTGAGTGAGGGAAGTTTGCTGCCCCCTCTCTCTGATTCTAGCTTTGAGCCTGTCGGTTGGTAGTTTGCTTCGCTTGTGTCCGTCTCTTAATGTGGAGGTTCAGTGATGTGAAAGAATAAGTGGGGAGTGTGAGGAGCAGTAGGAGCACAAGCCCTAACTCCTAAGGTGGCTTATTTGGTATCCAGCTTCTCCTGGGTTTGTTTCATACCACATGCTTGGAATTTAAGTTTGTATTTGTTGTAAAAAGAGTGGCCTTTGTTTGGTCCCTATCTTGTTTTTAGGATCTTTTAACTTCTATTGTATGTTCCCTGATCTCTTTAGATTAATATTGCCTTATTCAGGAAAGGATTTCTTGCCATCCTAGTTAGTGAAGTCTACCCACTGTTTCAAAAAATTTGCAAGTGGCTTAATTCTTATGGTGATATATAGTGAGGACAGGAATCCCTTTCGGTGTGGGTTTGCTGCGTTTAGATTTTTCTGCCCCAAACATTGCTCCTTCATTTATACACAACAAACAGGAAGGAGTCTGCTAGCCTTGTGCCTGCAGCTCAGCCTGTGGAGATGGGCAGAAAGGAAATGAAAATTAGGGTTAGGAGTCCCTCCGTTATTTATCTAACTGATCTTGTGGAGGGACGGGGAGAAGTATTTTACACTCACTCCCAAAGATCCCCTTGCGTTCAGTCGACCCTCTGTTGTGCACCCAGAATGACTAGTGAAAGAGCTGGGGTGACTTAATCTCAGGGCCTCTTACATTCATCCTTCAAGGGTCTTTGCTGTAAGTCCTGGCCGCACCTGTCTATTTCCCCTGTTTCCACACTATTTTTAGAGTATGACCTCCCTAAACCATGGATTGCACACACACACACACACACAAACACACAGTCTTTGCTATAGCACTCCTCCCATTCGACCTACCCGACCAGTCTAATTTCCTGTTATCTATACTCATACAACAACTTCAGTGGACGTTTTACACATTACAAATAATACAAAACAATGGATGCAAAGCAAGCAACACAATACAGTAAACATGGTTGTACTTCGCCTAAATTTAGTTCAACATGCTTACACTGTGTGGAGGAATTAACAGTGCTGGGCAATGCTCTATCCCTTTGCCCCAAGAGAAATCTCTTCACTCCCTCTAGCACCTGTGGTCTTCATGTAGAGTCCAGTACAGCACCTGCCCTGCTTACTGAGTGAAAACATTTGCAGATAATGCACAAGGTTCTGTGAAAACAAAACATGCACTTGGGATAGCACATAGAAGTCTAACACATGTCTAATGCAAAAATAGCCAGCAAGTATCAAAATAAACAAAGGAAAAACACTAAATGAACGGACCAGAGCTCCGCTCCCCAGTCAATGGGAGCAGGCCGTTGGAGATGACCATCCTTTGTGTGGTACCACCCCAGATTTCTTTTACCTTGACTGTTTTTGCTGGCTGTAAAACTGTGTGCACTTTACCCCCGCTAACCAGTGGTAAAGTGGCTGTGCTCCCCCTTACAACATGTTGAAATTGTCATCCCCCTTAATGGTATGTCTTACTTACCTACAAGCCCCTAGTACAGTGGTTCCCAAACTTTTTCGACCGCAGCTTCCTTGACCAATTGGCCATTGGCTGCAGCTTCCTGTTATGTTACTTTTTTTTTTAAGGGTGGTGGATGTAAGCCCGCTTTCAGGAGTTCTTCCATTTTTCTCCCTGAAAATAACTGGAATAAAGCCAAAGAAGGCATTATAATCATACGTAGACAGTTCTCACAGCTATCTACAAAGCAGACACGTTTTCAGTATGTATATAAACAGCTGTCACCGTTTGCAATCATATTTATGTGCCTAACATTCAAAACTTTTTCAGAGGCTCAATACAGTCATTCTCTTTGCAAACCTGGATCTCATTTACCATTACTAACTTCAGCTTTGTTTGGTAGATTTCATACATGACTACCCCCACGGTTTAGGCGTCAGACTCACTAATTTATAAGGTGAAAATTAATTAATTTAGATTTTTTTCACTTAAAACTCCCATCAGTTCAAGGCAAGTCAATAGGGGAATTAAATTCTACCAATTATTTTTTAGTAAGTCTCCCTTTTACCTGCCCCCAGATGCTGGCAGGTGATATATCAGATTGACAGGTACATAACAGAGTCCTGTTTTTTTTTTATTCCTTGCCAAATGTAATTCTTAAATACAGAGTTTTGAAGAGTCGTGGTAAACGCTGTAGAAATGTCTAAATACCCCACTTTTAATATTTGGGAACTTGAACGTTTATTCAAAAATTGTCAAAAATTAATAACATGGTGAACAACAACGGGGGTACATGATACGTCATTTCACAAAGAATGTTGAATGTACAGAAAAAATATGTGTATCCATTCCCTGTGGTTTGTGGTCCTTACTTTCAAGTCCAACTTTTCTTGGTCTGGCCAGTATCTGAGTTGACACCTCCATCCTATCAGCAGGACGAAAGGCAGCGCAGAATGTGCAGAGATACGATTTCTGCACTGAAACACCTCCTTCCTGAAAAGAGCAGCTTCATTTTCGCAAAAACTCCAAATAGAAAACGGAATATTGACGTCATTTAAATTTTTGTCTGTGCTAAGGAAAACGCGGCCATCCCTGAACACTAGTGGGATGTAAGAGTAGCCCGCCTGGCGCGCGAGTGCCATGAATTAAACACAGCGGCAAACCTCTTTGCAAGAAAAAAGAAGCATGTAAACTAGAGCGCATCATAGCCAAATACATCATAGCCATCATACACTGGGAATTCCGACGTCTAATTACAAACAGCGCACAAACGGGGTGGTCACATCGGGACAATACAAATTCCCTAATTAGCCCAGTCTATACTCAAAAATACAGCCTCAGCGATATAGATTCATAATTTACTCTTTTTTAGGGTGAAACGCATAATTGCCATTGTTCCCAAATACGTCAACCACACTTTCGATATATATTTTAATATACTGGCTGTTTAAATACGTATCTATTAGGTTTCTAAAATAAGTGAGCTGTTCTGTGCAACAAAAATGCAATAATGTGTAGTACACAAAACCTCCGAGCTAAACCCACATCACATCGAATAGTACGAATGGTAGAACTTTTTTATTTCTATTTTTACATCAATCATTCCATAGAAAAGAAACCGAAGGTACTAGAAATGACGCCATAATGATAGAAACAGCAAGGCCATATGATTGAGAACACGTACATAAAGGGTGGTCTTCAATCAGGATAGTGGCCCGGGTAGTCATAGGCATGCTCTGCAAACGCCCCGTTTTCAAGACTCTGCCATAGTTAAATGATGGCAGTACGTTTCTGTAGCCCACAGTGGTTCCTAAACTGTGTGCTTGGTGCCTGGCGCCCCTGGCTAGCTTTGAAGGCACACCTGTTTGCCGTGGTGCACGGATTGGGAACCACTACCCTAGTACATTGTACCACAGTGTACCCCGGGCCTGTAAGCAGTGCTTGAAATCAGGGCAGTTTCTAGGTGTTTTGCCACCCTAGGCGAGAATTGAAAAATGCCGCCCCCTCCCTTTTACTACCATCACTCTCTACCCCTGTCATCCAGGCTAGAAGAATTAATGCATTAGATATAAAAAAAATTGCCGCCCTACCCTATTGCCGCACTAGGCGGCCGCCTAGTCTTGCCTAATGGTAGAAACGGCCCTGCTAAATGGAAAAATAGAAGTGCAGATACTCTGTAACAGAGTACCTGCTTGTTTCTGAGAAGTGCTGGCACTCTCCAATTACAAGTATTACATTTCTCTTGAGGAGTGCCGGTACTCTCCCTCTCAAAATAAAAAAGTGCCTGTACTCAGTACCGGATAGTACCGGCCATTTAAAGCACTGCCTGTAAGTTAAATGTCACAAATTGACTGCAGCCCTCATTGTGTCGTTCACTACAGTGCCAACGTAAACATGACTGCAGGGTTGCCACTAGTTGCCTAACTGTGTAGGATTAAACTGCACATTTGACCAGTCAAAATAACCCCTTTTGAAAGGCCCAAACTTTCCTTTTAAACATTAATAAGTCAACCCTAACTTACATTCCCATAAGGCAGAGTGCATGGTGCATGGTATTTAAGAGTAGGACATGTAAAAGTTTAAAGTTAACATGTCCTTGCAGTGAAAAGGCCCAAAAGGCTATTTTCATAGTAGTAGGGTTAGCTGTTCCATAGGAAAGCATTGGAATACAATATTCTTTTTAAAATTGGCTATCTCCCCTTAGGAAGCAGCTACTGAGTTCATGTTTGGACTTTTAAAGTATTTACTACAAACCAAATTCATTGGCAAAGTCAGATTTGTAATAAATACTTTAAAAGGGGTACTTTAGAGAAGTTGCCTGTTTCCTCCCTAAAGCTTTCAGCTGTCACCCAGGAACTGTACAGTTCCCTGATGAGGTGTGAAATTGTTCCCAGAGCTGTGACAAAGGCCTTAGGTGTGGGGAGGTGTTCTGTTTCCCTGGCAGGATGGCCATCTGGGCTGTGTCCAAAACGTAATTAACTTCAAAAGGACCAATCCAGTCACTAGGCCTGTCTCGTTCGTTTGTCCAACTAGCCAGTCCCTTAAGGCTCAGTGGGAGAGGAGCTACTTC
>CAWUFW010028217.1:0-22850 GCA_963921515.1 Calotriton arnoldi | reverse complement strand
TTGGTGATCGAGGCCCTCCTCCACCCGCAGGTTTCCCTGCGCCTCATCCCTGGTGGTCCAGTGGACCTCTGTCTCCTTCCTCTAACTCTGCTCTTTCACTCGTTTTTCTACCCTTTTTTATCTTTCACCTTTCTGCACTTTTCTGCATCTCTGCTCTTTTGTGCCTTATTTCTGCTCATTTTCCCTTCCTCTCGCTCTGCCCTTTCACTTGTTTTCACTCTGTTTTTCTACCCTCTTTTATCTTTCACCTTTCTGCACTTTTCTGCATCTCTGCTCTTTTGTGCCTTATTTCTGCTCATTTTCCCTTCCTCTCGCTCTGCCCTTTCACTAGTTTTCACTCGTTTTTCTACCCTCTTTTATCTTTCACCTTTCTGCATCTCTGCTCTTTTGTGCCTTATTTCTGCCTATTTTCCCTTTTTTTCTTTATCCCTTATTTCCTCCCTTTACCTTTCCCCGCCGCTGCTGCCCCCGCGGCCCCTCCCCCCAGCGCGACCGGCCAATCCAGCTCCCCTCCCCGCTCCCGCCTCCCAGCTGTCCAGCCCTCCCCGACCCCTACTTAATGGCGGCCACTGCGGGGACAGGCGAGCAAGACCACTGACTCATTGTCAGTGAAATTGCTCTCCCACCCTCGCAGCTCCACCATTAAGTGAGGCCTGCCCCTGCCCCTGCACTCTCGAGTGTTGGTGATCGAGGCCCTCCTCCACCCGCAGGTTTCCCTGCGCCTCATCCCTGGTGGTCCAGTGGACCTCTGTCTCCTTCCTCTAACTCTGCTCTTTCACTCGTTTTTCTACCCTTTTTTATCTTTCACCTTTCTGCACTTTTCTGCATCTCTGCTCTTTTGTGCCTTATTTCTGCTCATTTTCCCTTCCTCTCGCTCTGCCCTTTCACTTGTTTTCACTCGTTTTTCTACCCTCTTTTATCTTTCACCTTTCTGCACTTTTCTGCATCTCTGCTCTTTTGTGCCTTATTTCTGCTCATTTTCCCTTCCTCTCGCTCTGCCCTTTCACTAGTTTTCACTCGTTTTTCTACCCTCTTTTATCTTTCACCTTTCTGCATCTCTGCTCTTTTGTGCCTTATTTCTGCCTATTTTCCCTTTTTTCTTTATCCCTTATTTCCTCCCTTTACCTTTCCCCGCCGCTGCTGCCCCCGCGGCCCCTCCCCCCAGCGCGACCGGCCAATCCAGCTCCCCTCCCCGCTCCCCGCCTCCCAGCTGTCCAGCCCTCCCCGACCCCTACTTAATGGCGACCACTGCGGGGACAGGCGAGCAAGACCACTGACTCATTGTCAGTGAAATTGCTCTCCCACCCTCGCAGCTCCACCATTAAGTGAGGGCCTGCCCCTGCCCCTGCACCTGCACTCTCGAGTGTTGGTGATCGAGGCCCTCCTCCACCCGCAGGTTTCCCTGCGCCTCATCCCTGGTGGTCCAGTGGACCTCTGTCTCCTTCCTCTAACTCTGCTCTTTCACTCGTTTTTCTACCCTTTTTTATCTTTCACCTTTCTGCACTTTTCTGCATCTCTGCTCTTTTGTGCCTTATTTCTGCTCATTTTCCCTTCCTCTCGCTCTGCCCTTTCACTAGTTTTCACTCGTTTTTCTACCCTCTTTTATCTTTCACCTTTCTGCATCTCTGCTCTTTTGTGCCTTATTTCTGCCTATTTTCCCTTTTTTCTTTATCCCTTATTTCCTCCCTTTACCTTTCCCCGCCGCTGCTGCCCCCGCGGCCCCTCCCCCCAGCGCGACCGGCCAATCCAGCTCCCCTCCCCGCTCCCGCCTCCCAGCTGTCCAGCCCTCCCCGACCCCTACTTAATGGCGACCACTGCGGGGACAGGCGAGCAAGACCACTGACTCATTGTCAGTGAAATTGCTCTCCCACCCTCGCAGCTCCACCATTAAGTGAGGCCTGCCCTGCCCCTGCACCTGCACTCTCGAGTGTTGGTGATCGAGGCCCTCCTCCACCCGCAGGTTTCCCTGCGCCTCATCCCTGGTGGTCCAGTGGACCTCTGTCTCCTTCCTCTAACTCTGCTCTTTCACTCGTTTTTCTACCCTTTTTTATCTTTCACCTTTCTGCACTTTTCTGCATCTCTGCTCTTTTGTGCCTTATTTCTGCTCATTTTCCCTTCCTCTCGCTCTGCCCTTTCACTAGTTTTCACTCGTTTTTCTACCCTCTTTTATCTTTCACCTTTCTGCATCTCTGCTCTTTTGTGCCTTATTTCTGCCTATTTTCCCTTTTTTCTTTATCCCTTATTTCCTCCCTTTACCTTTCCCCGCCGCTGCTGCCCCCGCGGCCCCTCCCCCCAGCGCGACCGGCCAATCCAGATCCCCTCCCCGCCCCGCCTCCCAGCTGTCCAGCCCTCCCCGACCCCTACTTAATGGCGCCCACTGCGGGGACAGGCGAGCAAGACCACTGACTCATTGTCAGTGAAATTGCTCTCCCACCCTCGCAGCTCCATCATTAAGTGAGGCCTGCCCCTGCACTCTCGAGTGTTGGTGATCGAGGCCCTCCTCCACCCGCAGGTTTCCCTGCGCCTCATCCCTGGTGGTCCAGTGGACCTCTGTCTCCTTCCTCTAACTCTGCTCTTTCACTCGTTTTTCTACCCTTTTTTATCTTTCACCTTTCTGCACTTTTCTGCATCTCTGCTCTTTTGTGCCTTATTTCTGCTCATTTTCCCTTCCTCTAGCTCTGCCCTTTCACTTGTTTTCACTCGTTTTTCTACCCTCTTTTATCTTTCACCTTTCTGCACTTTTCTGCATCTCTGCTCTTTTGTGCCTTATTTCTGCTCATTTTCCCTTCCTCTCGCTCTGCCCTTTCACTAGTTTTCACTCGTTTTTCTACCCTCTTTTATCTTTCACCTTTCTGCATCTCTGCTCTTTTGTGCCTTATTTCTGCCTATTTTCCCTTTTTTCTTTATCCCTTATTTCCTCCCTTTACCTTTCCCCGCCGCTGCTGCCCCCGCGGCCCCTCCCCCCAGCGCGACCGGCCAATCCAGCTCCCCTCCCCGCTCCCGCCTCCCAGCTGTCCAGCCCTCCCCGACCCCTACTTAATGGCGACCACTGCGGGGACAGGCGAGCAAGACCACTGACTCATTGTCAGTGAAGTTGCTCTCCCACCCTCGCAGCTCCACCATTAAGTGAGGCCTGCCCCTGCCCCTGCACCTGCACTCTCGAGTGTTGGTGATCGAGGCCCTCCTCCACCCGCAGGTTTCCCTGCGCCTCATCCCTGGTGGTCCAGTGGACCTCTGTCTCCTTCCTCTAACTCTGCTCTTTCACTCGTTTTTCTACCCTTTTTTATCTTTCACCTTTCTGCACTTTTCTGCATCTCTGCTCTTTTGTGCCTTATTTCTGCTCATTTTCCCTTCCTCTCGCTCTGCCCTTTCACTTGTTTTCACTCGTTTTTCTACCCTCTTTTATCTTTCACCTTTCTGCACTTTTCTGCATCTCTGCTCTTTTGTGCCTTATTTCTGCTCATTTTCCCTTCCTCTCGCTCTGCCCTTTCACTAGTTTTCAATCGTTTTTCTACCCTCTTTTATCTTTCACCTTTCTGCATCTCTGCTCTTTTGTGCCTTATTTCTGCCTATTTTCCCTTTTTTCTTTATCCCTTATTTCCTCCCTTTACCTTTCCCCGCCGCTGCTGCCCCCGCGGCCCCTCCCCCCAGCGCGACCGGCCAATCCAGCTCCCCTCCCCGCTCCCGCCTCCCAGCTGTCCAGCCCTCCCCGACCCCTACTTAATGGCGACCACTGCGGGGACAGGCGAGCAAGACCACTGACTCATTGTCAGTGAAATTGCTCTCCCACCCTCGCAGCTCCACCATTAAGTGAGGCCTGCCCCTGCCCCTGCCCCTGCACTCTCGAGTGTTGGTGATCGAGGCCCTCCTCCACCCGCAGGTTTCCCTGCGCCTCATCCCTGGTGGTCCAGTGGACCTCTGTCTCCTTCCTCTAACTCTGCTCTTTCACTCGTTTTTCTACCCTTTTTTATCTTTCACCTTTCTGCACTTTTCTGCATCTCTGCTCTTTTGTGCCTTATTTCTGCTCATTTTCCCTTCCTCTCGCTCTGCCCTTTCACTAGTTTTCACTCGTTTTTCTACCCTCTTTTATCTTTCACCTTTCTGCATCTCTGCTCTTTTGTGCCTTATTTCTGCCTATTTTCCCTTTTTTCTTTATCCCTTATTTCCTCCCTTTACCTTTCCCCGCCGCTGCTGCCCCGCGGCCCCTCCCCCCCAGCGCGACCGGCCAATCCAGCTCCCCTCCCCGCTCCCGCCTCCCAGCTGTCCAGCCCTCCCCGACCCCTACTTAATGGCGACCACTGCGGGGACAGGCGAGCAAGACCACTGACTCATTGTCAGTGAAATTGCTCTCCCACCCTCGCAGCTCCACCATTAAGTGAGGCCTGCCCCTGCCCCTGCACTCTCGAGTGTTGGTGATCGAGGCCCTCCTCCACCCGCAGGTTTCCTGCGCCTCATCCCTGGTGGTCCAGTGGACCTCTGTCTCCTTCCTCTAACTCTGCTCTTTCACTCGTTTTTCTACCCTTTTTTATCTTTCACCTTTCTGCACTTTTCTGCATCTCTGCTCTTTTGTGCCTTATTTCTGCTCATTTTCCCTTCCTCTCGCTCTGCCCTTTCACTAGTTTTCACTCGTTTTTCTACCCTCTTTTATCTTTCACCTTTCTGCATCTCTGCTCTTTTGTGCCTTATTTCTGCCTATTTTCCCTTTTTTCTTTATCCCTTATTTCCTCCCTTTACCTTTCCCCGCCGCTGCTGCCCCCGCGGCCCCTCCCCCCAGCGCGACCGGCCAATCCAGCTCCCCTCCCCGCTCCCGCCTCCCAGCTGTCCAGCCCTCCCCGACCCCTACTTAATGGCGACCACTGCGGGGACAGGCGAGCAAGACCACTGACTCATTGTCAGTGAAATTGCTCTCCCACCCTCGCAGCTCCACCATTAAGTGAGGCCTGCCCGCCCCTGCCCCTGCACTCTCGAGTGTTGGTGATCGAGGCCCTCCTCCACCCGCAGGTTTCCTGCGCCTCATCCCTGGTGGTCCAGTGGACATCTGTCTCCTTCCTCTAACTCTGCTCTTTCACTCGTTTTTCTACCCTTTTTTATCTTTCACCTTTCTGCACTTTTCTGCATCTCTGCTCTTTTGTGCCTTATTTCTGCTCATTTTCCCTTCCTCTCGCTCTGCCCTTTCACTTGTTTTCACTCGTTTTTCTACCCTCTTTTATCTTTCACCTTTCTGCACTTTTCTGCATCTCTGCTCTTTTGTGCCTTATTTCTGCTCATTTTTCCCTTCCTCTCGCTCTGCCCTTTCACTAGTTTTCACTCGTTTTTCTACCCTCTTTTATCTTTCACCTTTCTGCATCTCTGCTCTTTTGTGCCTTATTTCTGCCTATTTTCCCTTTTTTCTTTATCTCTTATTTCCTCCCTTTACCTTTCCCCGCCGCTGCTGCCCCCGCGGCCCCTCCCCCCCAGCGCGACTGGCCAATCCAGCTCCCCTCCCCGCTCCCGCCTCCCAGCTGTCCAGCCCTCCCCGACCCCTACTTAATGGCGACCACTGCGGGGACAGGCGAGCAAGACCACTGACTCATTGTCAGTGAAATTGCTCTCCCACCCTCGCAGCTCCACCATTAAGTGAGGCCTGCCCCTGCCCCTGCACCTGCACTCTCGAGTGTTGGTGATCGAGGCCCTCCTCCACCCGCAGGTTTCCCTGCGCCTCATCCCTGGTGGTCCAGTGGACCTCTGTCTCCTTCCTCTAACTCTGCTCTTTCACTCGTTTTTCTACCCTTTTTTATCTTTCACCTTTCTGCACTTTTCTGCATCTCTGCTCTTTTGTGCCTTATTTCTGCTCATTTTCCCTTCCTCTCGCTCTGCCCTTTCACTTGTTTTCACTCGTTTTTCTACCCTCTTTTATCTTTCACCTTTCTGCACTTTTCTGCATCTCTGCTCTTTTGTGCCTTATTTCTGCTCATTTTCCCTTCCTCTCGCTCTGCCCTTTCACTAGTTTTCACTCGTTTTTCTACCCTCTTTTATCTTTCACCTTTCTGCATCTCTGCTCTTTTGTGCCTTATTTCTGCCTATTTTCCCTTTTTTCTTTATCCCTTATTTCCTCCCTTTACCTTTCCCCGCCGCTGCTGCCCCCGCGGCCCCTCCCCCCAGCGCGACCGGCCAATCCAGCTCCCCTCCCCGCTCCCGCCTCCCAGCTGTCCAGCCCTCCCCGACCCCTACTTAATGGCGACCACTGCGGGGACAGGCGAGCAAGACCACTGACTCATTGTCAGTGAAATTGCTCTCCCACCCTCGCAGCTCCACCATTAAGTGAGGCCTGCCCCTGCCCCTGCACTCTCGAGTGTTGGTGATCGAGGCCCTCCTCCACCCGCAGGTTTCCCTGCGCCTCATCCCTGGTGGTCCAGTGGACCTCTGTCTCCTTCCTCTAACTCTGCTCTTTCACTCGTTTTTCTACCCTTTTTTATCTTTCACCTTTCTGCACTTTTCTGCATCTCTGCTCTTTTGTGCCTTATTTCTGCTCATTTTCCCTTCCTCTCGCTCTGCCCTTTCACTTGTTTTCACTTGTTTTTCTACCCTCTTTTATCTTTCACCTTTCTGCACTTTTCTGCATCTCTGCTCTTTTGTGCCTTATTTCTGCTCATTTTCCCTTCCTCTCGCTCTGCCCTTTCACTAGTTTTCACTCGTTTTTCTACCCTCTTTTATCTTTCACCTTTCTGCATCTCTGCTCTTTTGTGCCTTATTTCTGCCTATTTTCCCTTTTTTCTTTATCCCTTATTTCCTCCCTTTACCTTTCCCCGCCGCTGCTGCCCCCGCGGCCCCTCCCCCCAGCGCGACCGGCCAATCCAGCTCCCCTCCCCGCTCCCGCCTCCCAGCTGTCCAGCCCTCCCCGACCCCTACTTAATGGCGACCACTGCGGGGACAGGCGAGCAAGACCACTGACTCATTGTCAGTGAAATTGCTCTCCCACCCTCGCAGCTCCACCATTAAGTGAGGCCTGCCCCTGCCCCTGCACTCTCGAGTGTTGGTGATCGAGGCCCTCCTCCACCCGCAGGTTTCCCTGCGCCTCATCCCTGGTGGTCCAGTGGACCTCTGTCTCCTTCCTCTAACTCTGCTCTTTCACTCGTTTTTCTACCCTTTTTTATCTTTCACCTTTCTGCACTTTTCTGCATCTCTGCTCTTTTGTGCCTTATTTCTGCTCATTTTCCCTTCCTCTCGCTCTGCCCTTTCACTTGTTTTCACTCTTTTTCTACCCTCTTTTATCTTTCACCTTTCTGCACTTTTCTGCATCTCTGCTCTTCTGTGCCTTATTTCTGCTCATTTTCCCTTCCTCTCGCTCTGCCCTTTCACTAGTTTTCACTCGTTTTTCTACCCTCTTTTATCTTTCACCTTTCTGCATCTCTGCTCTTTTGTGCCTTATTTCTGCCTATTTTCCCTTTTTTCTTTATCCCTTATTTCCTCCCTTTACCTTTCCCCGCCGCTGCTGCCCCCGCGGCCCCTCCCCCCAGCGCGACCGGCCAATCCAGCTCCCCTCCCCGCTCCCGCCTCCCAGCTGTCCAGCCCTCCCCGACCCCTACTTAATGGCGACCACTGCGGGGACAGGCGAGCAAGACCACTGACTCATTGTCAGTGAAATTGCTCTCCCACCCTCGCAGCTCCACCATTAAGTGAGGCCTGCCCCTGCCCCTGCACCTGCACTCGAGTGTTGGTGATCGAGGCCCTCCTCCACCCGCAGGTTTCCCTGCGCCTCATCCCTGGTGGTCCAGTGGACCTCTGTCTCCTTCCTCTAACTCTGCTCTTTCACTCGTTTTTCTACCCTTTTTTATCTTTCACCTTTCTGCACTTTTCTGCATCTCTGCTCTTTTGTGCCTTATTTCTGCTCATTTTCCCTTCCTCTCGCTCTGCCCTTTCACTTGTTTTCACTTGTTTTTCTACCCTCTTTTATCTTTCACCTTTCTGCACTTTTCTGCATCTCTGCTCTTTTGTGCCTTATTTCTGCTCATTTTCACTTCCTCTCGCTCTGCCCTTTCACTAGTTTTCACTCGTTTTTCTACCCTCTTTTATCTTTCACCTTTCTGCATCTCTGCTCTTTTGTGCCTTATTTCTGCCTATTTTCCCTTTTTTCTTTATCCCTTATTTCCTCCCTTTACCTTTCCCCGCCGCTGCTGCCCCCGCGGCCCCTCCCCCCCAGCGTGACCGGCCAATCCAGCTCCCCTCCCCGCTCCCGCCTCCCAGCTGTCCAGCCCTCCCCGACCCCTACTTAATGGCGACCACTGCGGGGACAGGCGAGCAAGACCACTGACTCATTGTCAGTGAAATTGCTCTCCCACCCTCGCAGCTCCACCATTAAGTGAGGCCTGCCCCTGCCCCTGCGCTCTCGAGTGTTGGTGATCGAGGCCCTCCTCCACCCGCAGGTTTCCCTGCGCCTCATCCCTGGTGGTCCAGTGGACCTCTGTCTCCTTCCTCTAACTCTGCTCTTTCACTCGTTTTTCTACCCTTTTTATCTTTCACCTTTCTGCACTTTTCTGCATCTCTGCTCTTTTGTGCCTTATTTCTGCTCATTTTCCCTTCCTCTCGCTCTGCCCTTTCACTTGTTTTCACTCGTTTTTTCTACCCTCTTTTATCTTTCACCTTTCTGCACTTTTCTGCATCTCTGCTCTTTTGTGCCTTATTTCTGCTCATTTTCTCTTCCTCTCGCTCTGCCCTTTCACTAGTTTTCACTCGTTTTTCTACCCTCTTTTATCTTTCACCTTTCTGCATCTCTGCTCTTTTGTGCCTTATTTCTGCCTATTTTCCCTTTTTTCTTTATCCCTTATTTCCTCCCTTTACCTTTCCCCGCCGCTGCTGCCCCCGCGGCCCCTTCCCCCAGCGCGACCGGCCAATCCAGCTCCCCTCCCCGCTCCCCGCCTCCCAGCTGTCCAGCCCTCCCCGACCCCTACTTAATGGCGACCACTGCGGGGACAGGCGAGCAAGACCACTGACTCATTGTCAGTGAAATTGCTCTCCCACCCTCGCAGCTCCACCATTAAGTGAGGGCCCTGCCCCTGCACCTGCACTCTCGAGTGTTGGTGATCGAGGCCCTCCTCCACCCGCAGGTTTCCCTGTGCCTCATCCCTGGTGGTCCAGTGGACCTCTGTCTCCTTCCTCTAACTCTGCTCTTTCACTCGTTTTTCTACCCTTTTTTATCTTTCACCTTTCTGCACTTTTCTGCATCTCTGCTCTTCTGTGCCTTATTTCTGCTCATTTTCCCTTCCTCTCGCTCTGCCCTTTCACTAGTTTTCACTCGTTTTTCTACCCTCTTTTATCTTTCACCTTTCTGCATCTCTGCTCTTTTGTGCCTTATTTCTGCCTATTTTCCCTTTTTTCTTTATCCCTTATTTCCTCCCTTTACCTTTCCCCGCCGCTGCTGCCCCCGCGGCCCCTCCCCCCAGCGCGACCGGCCAATCCAGCTCCCCTCCCCGCTCCCGCCTCCCAGCTGTCCAGCCCTCCCGACCCCTACTTAATGGCGACCACTGCGGGGACAGGCGAGCAAGACCACTGACTCATTGTCAGTGAAATTGCTCTCCCACCCTCGCAGCTCCACCATTAAGTGAGGCCTGCCCCTGCCCTGCCCTGCACTCTCGAGTGTTGGTGATCGAGGCCCTCCTCCACCCGCAGGTTTCCCTGCGCCTCATCCCTGGTGGTCCAGTGGACCTCTGTCTCCTTCCTCTAACTCTGCTCTTTCACTCGTTTTTCTACCCTTTTTTATCTTTCACCTTTCTGCACTTTTCTGCATCTCTGCTCTTCTGTGCCTTATTTCTGCTCATTTTCCCTTCCTCTCGCTCTGCCCTTTCACTAGTTTTCACTCGTTTTTCTACCCTCTTTTATCTTTCACCTTTCTGCATCTCTGCTCTTTTGTGCCTTATTTCTGCCTATTTTCCCTTTTTTCTTTATCCCTTATTTCCTCCCTTTACCTTTCCCCGCCGCTGCTGCCCCCGCGGCCCCTTCCCCCCAGCGCGACCGGCCAATCCAGCTCCCCACCCCCCGCCCCCCACCCAGCTGTCCAGCCCACCCCCACCCCAACTTAATGGCGACCACTGCGGGGACAGGCGAGCAAGACCACTGACTCATTGTCAGTGAAATTGCTCTCCCACCCTCGCAGCTCCACCATTAAGTGAGGCCTGCCCCTGCCCCTGCACTCTCGAGTGTTGGTGATCGAGGCCCTCCTCCACCCGCAGGTTTCCCTGCGCCTCATCCCTGGTGGTCCAGTGGACCTCTGTCTCCTTCCTCTAACTCTGCTCTTTCACTCGTTTTTCTACCCTTTTTTATCTTTCACCTTTCTGCACTTTTCTGCATCTCTGCTCTTCTGTGCCTTATTTCTGCTCATTTTCTCTTCCTCTCGCTCTGCCCTTTCACTAGTTTTCACTCGTTTTTCTACCCTCTTTTATCTTTCACCTTTCTGCATCTCTGCTCTTTTGTGCCTTATTTCTGCCTATTTTCCCTTTTTTCTTTATCCCTTATTTCCTCCCTTTACCTTTCCCCGCCGCTGCTGCCCCCACGGCCCCACCCCCCAGCGCGACCGGCCAATCCAGCTCCCCTCCCCGCTCCCGCCTCCCAGCTGTCCAGCCCTCCCCGACCCCTACTTAATGGCGACCACTGCGGGGACAGGCGAGCAAGACCACTGACTCATTGTCAGTGAAATTGCTCTCCCACCCTCGCAGCTCCACCATTAAGTGAGGCCTGCCCCTGCCCCTGCACTCTCGAGTGTTGGTGATCGAGGCCCTCCTCCACCCGCAGGTTTCCCTGCGCCTCATCCCTGGTGGTCCAGTGGACCTCTGTCTCCTTCCTCTAACTCTGCTCTTTCACTCGTTTTTCTACCCTTTTTTATCTTTCACCTTTCTGCACTTTTCTGCATCTCTGCTCTTCTGTGCCTTATTTCTGCTCATTTTCTCTTCCTCTCGCTCTGCCCTTTCACTAGTTTTCACTCGTTTTTCTACCCTCTTTTATCTTTCACCTTTCTGCATCTCTGCTCTTTTGTGCCTTATTTCTGCCTATTTTCCCTTTTTTCTTTATCCCTTATTTCCTCCCTTTACCTTTCCCCGCCGCTGCTGCCCCCGCGGCCCCTTCCCCCAGCGCGACCGGCCAATCCAGCTCCCCTCCCCGCTCCCGCCTCCCAGCTGTCCAGCCCTCCCCGACCCCTACTTAATGGCGACCACTGCGGGGACAGGCGAGCAAGACCACTGACTCATTGTCAGTGAAATTGCTCTCCCACCCTTGCAGCTCCACCATTAAGTGAGGCCTGCCCCTGCCCCTGCACTCTCGAGTGTTGGTGATCGAGGCCCTCCTCCACCCGCAGGTTTCCCTGCGCCTCATCCCTGGTGGTCCAGTGGACCTCTGTCTCCTTCCTCTAACTCTGCTCTTTCACTCGTTTTTCTACCCTTTTTTATCTTTCACCTTTCTGCACTTTTCTGCATCTCTGCTCTTCTGTGCCTTATTTCTGCTCATTTTCTCTTCCTCTCGCTCTGCCCTTTCACTAGTTTTCACTCGTTTTTCTACCCTCTTTTATCTTTCACCTTTCTGCATCTCTGCTCTTTTGTGCCTTATTTCTGCCTATTTTCCCTTTTTTCTTTATCCCTTATTTCCTCCCTTTACCTTTCCCCGCCGCTGCTGCCCCCACGGCCCCTTCCCCCCAGCGCCACCGGCCAATCCAGCTCCCCTCCCCGCTCCCGCCTCCCAGCTGTCCAGCCCTCCCCGACCCCTACTTAATGGCGACCACTGCGGGGACAGGCGAGCAAGACCACTGACTCATTGTCAGTGAAATTGCTCTCCCACCCTTGAAGCTCCACCATTAAGTGAGGCCTGCCCCTGCCCCTGCACTGCACTCGAGTGTTGGTGATCGAGGCCCTCCTCCACCCGCAGGTTTCCTGTGCCTCATCCCTGGTGGTCCAGTGGACCTCTGTCTCCTTCCTCTAACTCTGCTCTTTCACTCGTTTTTCTACCCTTTTTTATCTTTCACCTTTCTGCACTTTTCTGCATCTCTGCTCTTCTGTGCCTTATTTCTGCTCATTTTCTCTTCCTCTCGCTCTGCCCTTTCACTAGTTTTCACTCGTTTTTCTACCCTCTTTTATCTTTCACCTTTCTGCATCTCTGCTCTTTTGTGCCTTATTTCTGCCTATTTTCCCTTTTTTCTTTATCCCTTATTTCCTCCCTTTACCTTTCCCCGCCGCTGCTGCCCCCGCGGCCCCTTCCCCCAGCGCGACCGGCCAATCCAGCTCCCCTCCCCGCTCCCGCCTCCCAGCTGTCCAGCCCTCCCCGACCCCTACTTAATGGCGACCACTGCGGGGACAGGCGAGCAAGACCACTGACTCATTGTCAGTGAAATTGCTCTCCCACCCTTGCAGCTCCACCATTAAGTGAGGCCTGCCCCTGCCCCTGCACTCTCGAGTGTTGGTGATCGAGGCCCTCCTCCACCCGCAGGTTTCCCTGTGCCTCATCCCTGGTGGTCCAGTGGACCTCTGTCTCCTTCCTCTAACTCTGCTCTTTCACTCGTTTTTCTACCCTTTTTTATCTTTCACCTTTCTGCACTTTTCTGCATCTCTGCTCTTCTGTGCCTTATTTCTGCTCATTTTCCCTTCCTCTCGCTCTGCCCTTTCACTAGTTTTCACTCGTTTTTCTACCCTCTTTTATCTTTCACCTTTCTGCATCTCTGCTCTTTTGTGCCTTATTTCTGCCTATTTTCCCTTTTTTCTTTATCCCTTATTTCCTCCCTTTACCTTTCCCCGCCGCTGCTGCCCCCGCGGCCCCTTCCCCCCAGCGCGACCGGCCAATCCAGCTCCCCTCCCCGCTCCCGCCTCCCAGCTGTCCAGCCCTCCCCGACCCCTACTTAATGGCGACCACTGCGGGGACAGGCGAGCAAGACCACTGACTCATTGTCAGTGAAATTGCTCTCCCACCCTCGCAGCTCCACCATTAAGTGAGGCCTGCCCCTGCCCCTGCACTGCTCGAGTGTTGGTGATCGAGGCCCTCCTCCACCCGCAGGTTTCCTGCGCCTCATCCCTGGTGGTCCAGTGGACCTCTGTCTCCTTCCTCTAACTCTGCTCTTTCACTCGTTTTTCTACCCTTTTTTATCTTTCACCTTTCTGCACTTTTCTGCATCTCTGCTCTTCTGTGCCTTATTTCTGCTCATTTTCTCTTCCTCTCGCTCTGCCCTTTCACTAGTTTTCACTCGTTTTTCTACCCTCTTTTATCTTTCACCTTTCTGCATCTCTGCTCTTTTGTGCCTTATTTCTGCCTATTTTCCCTTTTTTCTTTATCCCTTATTTCCTCCCTTTACCTTTCCCCGCCGCTGCTGCCCCCGCGGCCCCTTCCCCCAGCGCGACCGGCCAATCCAGCTCCCCTCCCCGCTCCCGCCTCCCAGCTGTCCAGCCCTCCCCGACCCCTACTTAATGGCGACCACTGCGCGGCCGCTGTGCGGCCGCGGGCCGCAGGCGCGCCGCTGGCGCGTCAAAGGCAAGCCCGTCTGCGCCCGTCCGCGACCCGACTGCGACCAGCGCCAGGAACCCTGGACCTCCGCCCCGCCAACGCTACGACTCAGCAGCACTCCACGCACTCAACCCAGGCCGCAACAACAACTGCAAGCTAGCATCACCAGCCAACTCCCACGGAACCTTCAGCTGTCACCGCTGCCGGCACACCTGCAGCACCGCCAAGAACACAGATCCAGCACAACCCGCCCACAAGAACACAACCGAACCGAAGACCCTGCCATGCATCCTCCTCAACGTCCGATCCCTCCACAAACACGCCACAGAAATCTGGGACCTCCTCGACAGCACCACCCCGGACGTAGCGTTCTTCACCGAAACCTGGACCAACACCACCTCGGGACCGGACATCGCCATCGCCATCCCCCAAGGATACAAGATCTCCAGGAAGGACCGCCCCACCCGCCCAGGAGGAGGAATCGCCATCGTCCACAAATCCAGCCTCCGCCTGAGCACACTCCCTGACGAGCCCACAGAACTGATGGAACACCTTCACTTCAAGATACTGGCCAGCCCCACCGCCACCCTCCGAGGAACCCTCATCTACCGACCCCCTGGACCCCGCGGACCCTTCGCCAACTCCATCACAGACATTATCTCCCCGCAGGCCATCGCATCCACCAACTACACCCTGCTGGGAGACCTCAACTTCCACATCGACAACCAACTGGACCCCAACACCACATCCCTCCTGGACAACCTCCACAACATTGGACTGCGCCAGATCGTGACCGAGCCCACGCACTCAGTAGGACACACCCTCGACCCCCTCTTCACTACAGGAAACTCCATTACCTTCAGCCACACCACCGAACTCCCATGGACCGACCATCGTTGCGTCCACTTCACCTTCAGAACACCCACCATCCACAGACACCAGCACCTGCTTCCACGAAGAAACTGGACCAAATTCACCGACGACCAGCTCACCTCCTCACTCAACAACTCCACCCCAACCATCGCGGAAAATGATGACCCCAACACCGCAGCCCGAACCCTGCATAGACGGATCACGGACAGCACCAACACCATAGCCCCCCTCAAGAAAAACAACAATACCCGCGCCAAGAAAGCCAGATGGTTTACCATCGAACTTTCGAGAGTCCAGAAGCACATGCAGCCGCCTCGAAAAGGCCTGGAGGAACACCAAATCCACAGAAGCCCACGACAACTTCAGAGCCGCCACCAACGCCCACCATCAACTCATCAGAGAAACGAGGAAAAAAGCGATTGAAGACAGAATCTCCACCCACGCGCACAACAGCAAGGAACTCTTCAGCATCATCAAGGAGTTCGCCCAACCCACTAGCGAGTCTACCGACATCTCTCCCTCACAAGACCTCTGCGACAAACTCAGCACCTTTTTCCACCACAAAATCAAGAGCATCTACGACAACTTCGACGAAGACAACCAACACACTGAACCCTCACCAACCACCCCCGACACCCGGAAACCAGCGATTGACGACTGGACAGCCCTCACCACGGAAGACACACTGAAGACAATGAAGTCAATCCACTCAGGGGCCCCCACGGACCCCTGCCCCCACCACATCTTCAACAGAGCCGCCGACACCATCGCACCCATGCTCCGCCACACCATCAACCGCTCCCTGGCGACCACCTCGTTCCCCGATGACTGGAAACACGCCGAGGTCAACCCCCTCCTAAAGAAACCCTCAGCGGACCCCACCGACCTCAAAAACTACAGACCCATCTCCCTGCTCCCGTTCCCAGCGAAAGTCATCGAGAAAGCCATCAACAGCCAACTCGCCACATTCATTGAAGAACACAACATCCTCGACTCCTCCCAATCCGGCTTCCAGAAAAAACCACAGTACGGAAACCGCCCTCCTCGCCGCAACAGACGACATCCGCACCCTACTGGACAAAGGAGAAACAGTAGCCCTCATCCTCCTCGACCTATCAGCGGCGTTCGACACAGTCTCCCACCGCACCCTAATACGCAGACTCTACGACGCAGGAATCCAGGACAAGGCCCTCGACTGGATCCGCTCCTTCCTCTCCGGCAGGACGCAGCGGGTCAGACTCCCCGTTTCCTCTCGGACCCCACACCTACCACCTGCGGAGTCCCCCAGGGCTCCTCCCTCAGCCCGGACGCTCTTCAACGTCTACATGGCTCCACTCGCCCCCATTGTCAGAACCTACGGACTCAACATCGTGTCATACGCAGACGACACCCAGCTCATCCTCTCCCTATCCAACGAGCCCAACTCCGCCAGACGCAACTTTCGAGAAGGCATGGAAGCCGTCCCCAAATGGATGAAAAACAGCCTGCCTACAACTAAACACCAACAAAACAGAAGTACTCATCATGGGCCCAAACCCCGATGCCTGGAGCGACACCTGGTGGCCCCCCACCCTCGGAAACCCGCCAACCCCCACGGACCACGCACGCAACCTGGGAATCATCCTGGACTCTGAGCTCAAAATGGACCGCCAGATCAACTCTGTCTCGTCTTCCTGCTTCCACACCCTCCGCCTCCTTCGTAAGACCTTCAAATGGATCCCCCTCGAACACCGAAAGACCGTCACTCACGCCCTGGTCACCAGCAGACTCGACTACGGCAACGCACTCTACACCGGAATAAACAAAAACCTCACCCGCAAGCTACAGAACATCCAGAACGCCGCCGCAAGACTGGTCCTCAACCTGCCAAAACACTGCCACATCTCCCAGCACCTGCGCACACTCCACTGGCTCCCTGTCGAGGCGAGAATCACCTTCAAGATGCTCACCCACGCACACAAGGCCCTTCACGGCACCGGACCAGCATACCTGAACAGCCGACTCAAATTCCACGCACCCCAAAGGACCCTACGATAAGCCCAGCTCTCCTACGCAGTGGTCCCCCGCACCAGAAAGACCAGATCGGGAGGCCGCTCCTTCTCCTTCCTCGCGGCCAAAGCATGGAACGCCCTTCCGCTCCACCTCAGACAGACAACATCGCTCCCCATCTTCACAAGAAACCTCAAAACCTGGCTCTTCGACAGACCCCCTCCTTGATGGATGGAACCTGCACCCCCCCTAGCGCCTTGAGACCCTTACGGGTGAGTAGTCGCGCTTTAACAAACCCCTGAAGGTCCAGGATTTAGTTTCAGAGTTTCGTCCAGGGATAATCTAAAGTCCTAAGGACTGGGTTCCTATACTTATACCAAGTTTAGGGGTTGGACTACTCTGTGGCCCCACCTATGGGTGGGTCAGGGCAGAGGGGTGGCTACACCCCCTTTCCCTTTGTTCAGTTCGCGCCAAAGCAGGGGCTGGAAGCCCCTGATCCAGTTTGAACTGGGGTATGCACAGGGACACCAAATGTGCCCCCAGTGCAGGACTTCAAAGCACCCAGAGAGTGCTCCCGCCCAGCCCCAATACACACTATCCTGTCTGGGGAGGTGGTCACACCTCCCTGCAACAGGAAACCTATTGTCCAGGCCTCCCCTGCCGGAGGTTCGTCCAGCAGCAGGAGGCCAGACTTGTGTCTGTGGCAGCAGCATCCATTTTGTGATGCTGGGGCTCTGGAAAGAAGTTACCGGTTAGACCAGGGTGAACATGTCTCTCCCTCTAGAAGGGTGGAATGCTACCCCCGCTGCCAGGATTGGCGGGCGGGTAGTATTCCAAGATGTTTGACACCAAACACGACATGTTTTGATGCAGTCATTCCAAAGTTAGCATTCTACCGCGAGGATATAATGCACTTAAGAGTATATGGTTTAACCGCATTTACAAACAGGACCAGAGAATGGACTCTGGGCACTGCAGAAGGGCCCTGCTCATGCAGTGGCACCTTCTCACATAAGAACCAAGCACTCTGCCTTCAGGATTGATAAGGCCTGCTATAGGAGTGACTTATAGGTTTATATATGTGTAAGTATGAGGTGATATAGGTAAGCTATATCACAGTAAGGGGTGCATGCTCCACCTTACCCAGGCTGCAGTAGCAGACCTGTGGTGTCATTTTGGATGGCCTTCCAGGGGTGGCATAATACATGCTGCAGCCCCTGGTAGGCCTCTGAGGTACCTATGCCCTTGGTACATAGTATACCATATACTAGGGACTTATAAGGGCACTCAGATTCCAATTAGAGATGTGCCTAAGGCACATGGAAACCATTTTAAAGAGGAAGCAGCTAGGCTGGGGTTCTGATTAGCAGGGCCCCAGCCAGACTAAGTCGAAAAACAGTGAAGCATCAGCAAAAAGTGGGAGTACCCATGTGAAGCAGATCCTACTCTCCTACACAACCCCCAAACGCAGGGACATTAAACTAACCTTGACCAGTTAAGTCTTCATGTTCTAAGTGGAAATACCTAGAGAGTCCATCTGCATTGGCATGGTTACTCCCAGGTCTATGTTCCACTGTAAAGTCCATCCCCTGCAGGGAAATGGACCACCTAAGCAGTTTGGGATTTTCACCCTTCATTTGTTTTAGCCATAAGAGGGGCTTATGGTCGGTTTGAACAAGGAAGTGAGTACCAAACAAGTATGGCCTCAACTTCTTCAGAGCCCAGACCACAGCAAAGGCCTTCCTCTCAATGGCTGACCAACGTTTCTCTCTAGGGGTCAGCCTTCTGCTTATGAAAGCTACTGGCTGATCCTGACCTTCTTCATTCAATTGTGACAGTACAGCCCCTACCCCCAATTCAGATGCATCAGTTTGAACAATGAACTTCTTGGAGTAATCAGGACTCTGTAGAATGGGAGCAGTGCACATGGCCTGCTTCAGGTCATCAAATGCCTTTTGACAGTTAGCTGTCCACTGAACTTTCTTGGGCATTTTCTTAGAAGTTAAGTCATTCAAAGGTGTCACTATTGATCCATACCCTTTGACAAATCTCCTATAGTACCCAGTCAGGCCTAAAAGGCTCTCACCTGAGTCTGGGTAGTTGGAGCAGTCCATTCCATTATGGTCTGGATCTTGCTCTGCAGTGGTTGAACCTGGCCTCCACCCACAAGGTGGCCCAGGTACACAACCTGACTCTGCCCTATCTGGCCCTTAGTGGCCTTGATAGTCAGGCCTGCCTTTTGCAGGGCCTGTAAAACAGTCTGAGGTGGACCAGGTGATCCTCCCAGGTGGAGCTAAAGACAGCAATATCATCTAGATATGCTGCACTATAGGCTTCCAGACCTGTAAGGACTGTATTCACCAACCTCTGAAAAGTGGCAGGTGCATTCTTCAGACCAAAGGGCATCACCACAAATTGGTAATGCCCACTAGGGGTTGAGAATGCTGTTTTGGCTTTGCATCATCAGCTAGTCTGATCTGCCAGTAGCCAGCTGTCAAGTCAAATGTACTGAGATATTTGGCTGAGGCCAAAGTATCTATGAGCTCATCTGCCCTTGGTATTGGATGGGCATCAGTCCTAGTGACCGCATTGAGACCCCTGTAGTCCACACAAAACCTCATCTCTCTTTTTCCACCACTGGTGTGAGGTTTTGGCACAAGGACCACTGGACTAGCCCAAGGGCTATCTGAGGGTTCAATAACTCCCAAATCCAACATTTTCTGGACTTCAGTCCTGATACAGTCCCTGACATGGTCAGGTTGCCTATAAATCTTATTTTTAATAGGCAGACTGTCCCCAGTGTCCACTTCATGAGTGCACCAGGTAGTCTGACTGGGTGTCAGTGAAAACATGTGTCTAAACTGATTGAGCACCTGTCTACAATCAGTTTGTTGCTGGGTAGTGAGGCTGCCTGCCAAGGCCACACCATCTACTGACCCATCGTCAGGGTTCTGTGAGAGCAGGTCAGGGAGTTTGCACCCCTATCTGATACAACCTCCTTAGTAAAGCCCACTCTTGAGAAAACTCCCAGGAGGGCTCTTGCCACCACAGGTGCTGTAGTGGTCCTAAGGGGAATAGCCTCTGGGTACCTGGTGGCATGATCCACTACCACCAGAATAAACCTGTGCCCAGATGCTGTTTGGGGATCCATGGGACCAACAATGTCAATCCCCACCCTTTCAAAGGGCACCCCCACCACAGGTAGTGGTATCAGGGGGCCTTTGTATTGCCACCTGCCTTGCCACTGGCCTGGCAGGTTACACAGGAGCGACAAAACTCCTTGGTGTCTTCAGACATGTGGGGCCAGTGAAAGTGAGGGACAATTCTGTCCCAAGTCTTGTTCTGGCCCAGGTGACCTGCCAAGGGAATATCAAGGGCTAGGGTCAATAGGAAGCCCCTGAACTTTAGAGGTATGACGAACCTCCTGGTGGCACCAGGCTTGGGGTCTCTACTCTCTGAGTACAGGAGTCCATCATCCCAATACACAGTATGGGGACCACTAGCTTTCCCAGTAGCCTCAGCAGCAGCTTGCTGTCTGAGGGGTTCAAGGAGGGGCAGCTCTGCTGCTCCTGGCTCAGACCTGCCCTGGAAGGTCCCCCTGTCCCCAAGAACTCAACCTGGTCAGGTTCCAGTTCCTCTGGGACAGTTCCTTCCTCAGGACTGAGATCATCCCCCTCAAGGGACTGATCTTCCTTCTGAGCCAAGGGGGAAGGCACTGCCCTTACCCTACTACTCCTCCTCTTGGAAGGCACTTGGTCCATTCTTCCAGAGTCCAAGGCCTGTTCAGTTTTAGACATTTTGGCCTGTGACCTGGTCACAGCAAACACATCTGCAGGGATGCCCAGCATTTCTGCATGAGTCCTGAGCTCCACTTCTGCCCAAGCTGAAGTTTCTAAGTCATTGCCAAGCAAGCATTCAACTGGTAGGTCTGCACTTACCACAACCTTCTTAAGGCCAGTTACCCCTCCCCAGGAGAAGTTAACAACTGCCAGAGTATGGTCTGTTCTGACATTGCTAGCATTGGTCACTTGGTACATCTCACCAAGTATAACTTGCCCAGGATCCACAAGGTCTTGTGTCACCATTGTGACACTTGCCCCTGTGTCCCTAAATGCCAAAGCCTCTCGTCCATTGATTAAAGGCTGTTGTCTGTACTTGCCCAGATTACTGGGACTCACAGAGGAGGTCACATCCATGCCTCCATCACAGACTAACACAGCTTGAGTGAGTTCTCTGACTAGGTCATAGCCCACTTCAGTACCCAGGGTGAACCCTACTAAACCCTTGGCTGGAGCACTCCCACCAACTGTAACTGCACTCGGGGGAACAGGTGCCTTAGGGGCATTGGTGGGTGCTGAACTTGAGTCTTTGGACTTGGTGCAATCACTTGTCCAGTGGGTCTTTTGCTTACAGACCTTGCACCATGGTTTTCTTTGGCCTTTTCCTTTGGTAGTCTGTGAATCCCCACCTGAAGAAGATTTTTGGGGACCTTGTGAAGACTTCTGGTCTTTACCCTTCTCCCCACCCTTATCAGAGTTCTTAGAATCTTGCTTCTTAGGGTCACCACCTTGGTTCTGTACCTTCTGCCTCACCCTGGTTCTGACCCATTTGTCTGCCTTCTTTCCCAATTCTTGGGGAGAGGTCAGATCAGAGTCCACCAGGTACTGATGCAACAGCTGATTTTGACAGTTATTAAGAATCTGCTCCCTCATTATCAGATTGTACAATCCTATGAAGTCACACACCTTACTGCCCATCAACTAGCCTTCCAGAGCCTTAGCAGAACAATCCACATAATCTACCCAGTCTTGAGTCTGTGCTTTTTGGGTATCTCTGAACTTTAACCTGTATTGTTCAGTGGTTAGGCCAAACCCATCAATAAGAGTACTCTTCAAGACCTTGTAATTATCAGCATCCTCTTCTCTTACAGTGAGGAGCTTGTCTCTACCTTTGTCTGCAAAGGAGAGCCACAAGATTGCTGCCCACTGCTCCTGAGGGACCTTCTGTACTTTACAGGCCCTCTCTAAAGCAGTTATCCATTTGTGGATGTCATCCCCACTCTGGTAGGGAGGGACAATCTTGCTCAGGTTCCTATGGTCATAGGACCTTTCCCTATCTCTAGGGACATGGCTGCCACCATGGGACTCTAGTCCCAACTTCTTTCCTCTCTAAGGAGATCTAGGGACTCCCTATCTAAAGCCAATTGCTTCTTTCTGATTTCCAGCTGAGTTTCCTCATACTGGACCAGTCTCTTTCTCCTCTTATGAGAGGATTCCCTCCTATGAGAAGAGACAGAAGTCCCTATTGAGGTGCCAGAGTGGTTAGACTCCTGAGAAGGAGATCTAGACCTTCTAGGCACACTCATAATCCTTCCTGGGGGGACAAAGGTGTGGTCATCCAGATCCTCACCCTCATCTTCCACAGGAGGGATTGGGTTATCCAGGTCAAGGTCATTTTCACCTTCCTGGTCAGCTCCAGAGGGAGGGCTGGGGGTACTGCTACCCCCCTCCCCATCCTCTTCTTCTGCCCCACCCTCTGCTCCTACCCCTTCAGTCCCTAAGGGCCTGTTGAGATCAAAAGCCACCAACAGCTCTCTAAGGTGTTGGGTGGTGGGACTTTGGCCTGTCCTTAATTTCCTCAGATTGCATAATGCTCTCAGTTCCAAGAATGGGAGTGTATCATACTTGGAGGGAGGAAGCCCAGTGGCTTCTGGCAGGGATTCTTTAGATCCTGCCTTTAAAGACATTACTAGTGTGGTGTGGTGTATGCACTACCTACTCTAGTGTGGCCTACTAAACTCTCTTGAGTTGTAGAAAGGGTTGTGCTATCCCTTAACACACAACTCTAAGTTCAGTAGAACTTACTGTATACGAAGCTTATATTATATGTACCTTAGGTACCTTTAGTGGTTTTCAGTTGATCAATTCAATTGAGATTATCTGGTAAAACAATAGCAAGCTGGAATCCCACACGCTGCACACCAATGTGAGATGTTGGCCTGGTATATGCTGTCCACTAATTATAGAGGGCACCTTGCACCAGTCCAAACAACCCCTTATTGGAGATAGGTTAAAGACAACCTTTATTGAAAGCTATCCTAGTGGTAGCTATGGAGAGCAGCCTTCAGGCTAAGTCTTGAAGGAATGTAAAGCAGCTTGTTTTACCAGTCTATAATCTCTTGAGTGACCAAATGAAAAAAGAGCACCACACCAGGTATATATTCAAAATATATGTATTTATTGCTAAACACACCCCTCTAGTCTCTTTATGAGGCTAGAGTTTGAAGTACACAAGTTATAAGTTATTCAAACACAGTAATAGCACAAATACACGTTTGGGCCCTAGGGGCGAACCAAACCATATACCAATAAAGTGGTATAAGAACCACGACTGAGCTAGACACTAGGCCTAGAGCCTCTAGAAGTGCTTGGACCCCAAGGAACCACCCAAGGTAGTGACACAGGGGACCCACGGGGGACGCGTGCAGTGTAAATACACAACCGCTGTGAGAAGTTGGCCTGGCATATGCTGTCCACTAA
>CAWUFW010028216.1:0-22854 GCA_963921515.1 Calotriton arnoldi | reverse complement strand
TTCCGATCTCGGTCGGAGGCGCACCCAATACTATTCGGTCGGGAAAAAAGCCATGCGAAAGCCAGTTTCCCGACCGATCCGTACAGTACACCGAACGAGCAAGTACGATGCGCACAACAGCAAAAATCCCGGCCGAGCCGTACTCACCCAAACCAGGTCCTGTTCTCCGACCGAGGCGAATCCGGAAACGCCGAATCGAGTCGCACGGAAGGGAAAATGCAGCCCCGTCCGGCCGGACAAGTACGATGCGCTTTCCGTACGCGCCGAACCCGTCGCTACGCACGGCACGTCAAAGCATCCGGGAGAGGCGCACATAAGCTCCGAATCGCGCCACAACACGATCCACGGCTACGAGACGAACACAGCACCGACGAGGACGACGCGAAGCGACGAGGACGAAGCCAAGCGACGAGGACGACGCGAAGCAACGAGAAGGACGAACGACACGAACCAACCATGAATCCCTTCGTCCCGATCATACCAATATTCTACATCTACTACCGGAACAGGCACGGACGCGTACGGCGCAGAAGGTAAGTCAGACACCAACCACAAAACACATACAACACGTACACGACACATCACACACATACACTGGGAATCTGAATATACTTACACCAGCAACAGCAGCACCATAGGGGCGGGATGCCCATCACCAATGCCACATATGCACACAGGGGCCTGAATGCGCGCCACCACCCCAACCCAGGGGGGCTGGATGCCAACCACCACAACCACCCTCAACCAGGGGGGCAGGATGCCTACCACTACTACCACCCTCACCCAGGGGGGCAGGATGCCCACCACTACTACCACCCTTAGCCAGGGGGGCTGGATGCCTACCACCACCCTTAGCCAGGGGGGCTGGATGCCCACCACTACTACCACCCTTAGCCAGGGGGGCTGGATGCCTACCACTACTACCACCCCCACCCAGGGGGCAGGATGCCTACCACTACTACCACCCTTAGCCAGGGGGGCTGGATGCCTACCACTACTACCACCCTTAGCCAGGGGGGCAGGATGCCTACCACTACTACCACCCTCACCCAGGGGGGCAGGATGCCCACCACTACTACCACCCTTAGCCAGGGGGGCTGGATGCCTACCACCACCCTTAGCCAGGGGGCTGGATGCCTACCACTACTACCACCCTCAACCAGGGGGGCAGGATGCCTACCACTACTACCACCCTCACCCAGGGGGGCAGGATGCCTACCACTACTACCACCCTCACCCAGGGGGGCAGGATGCCCACCACTACTACCACCCTTAGCCAGGGGGGCAGGATGCCTACCACTACTACCACCCTCACCCAGGGGGGCAGGATGCCTACCACTACTACCACCCTTAGCCAGGGGGGCTGGATGCCTACCACTACTACCACCCTCACCCAGGGGGGCAGGATGCCTACCACTACTACCACCCTCAGCCAGGGGGGCAGGATGCCCACCACTACTACCACCCTTAGCCAGGGGGCAGGATGCCTACCACTACTACCACCCTTAGCCAGGGGGGCTGGATGCCTACCACTACTACCACCCTCACCCAGGGGGGCAGGATGCCTACCACTACTACCACCCTCACCCAGGGGGGCAGGATGCCCACCACTACTACCACCCTTAGCCAGGGGGGCTGGATGCCTACCACTACTACCACCCTCAGCCAGGGGGGCAGGATGCCTACCACTACTACCACCCTCACCCAGGGGGGCAGGATGCCCACCACTACTACCACCCTTAGCCAGGGGGGCAGGATGCCCACCACTACTACCACCCTTAGCCAGGGGGGCAGGATGCCTACCACTACTACCACCCTCACCCAGGGGGGCAGGATGCCCACCACTACTACCACCCTTAGCCAGGGGGCAGGATGCCCACCACTACTACCACCCTTAGCCAGGGGGGCTGGATGCCTACCACCACCCTTAGCCAGGGGGGCTGGATGCCTACCACTACTACCACCCTCAACCAGGGGGGCAGGATGCCTACCACTACTACCACCCTCACCCAGGGGGGCAGGATGCCCACCACTACTACCACCCTTAGCCAGGGGGGCTGGATGCCCACCACTACTACCACCCTTAGCCAGGGGGGCAGGATGCCCACCACTACTACCACCCTCACCCAGGGGGGGCAGGATGCCCACCACTACTACCACCCTTAGCCAGGGGGGCAGGATGCCTACCACTACTACCACCCTCACCCAGGGGGGCAGGATGCCCACCACTACTACCACCCTTAGCCAGGGGGGCAGGATGCCTACCACTACTACCACCCTCACCCAGGGGGGCAGGATGCCCACCACTACTACCACCCTTAGCCAGGGGGTGCCAGATGCCCACCACTACCACCCTTAGCCAGGGGGGCAGGATGCCCACCACTACTACCACCCTTAGCCAGGGGGGGCTGGATGCCTACCACCACCCTTAGCCAGGGGGGGCTGGATGCCTACCACTACTACCACCCTCAACCAGGGGGGGCTGGATGCCTACCACTACTACCACCCTCACCCAGGGGGGGCAGGATGCCCACCACTACTACCACCCTTAGCCAGGGGGGCTGGATGCCTACCACTACTACCACCCTCACCCAGGGGGGGCAGGATGCCCACCACTACTACCACCCTTAGCCAGGGGGGCAGGATGCCTACCACTACTACCACCCTCACCCAGGGGGCAGGATGCCCACCACTACTACCACCCTTAGCCAGGGGGCTGGATGCCTACCACTACTACCACCCTCAACCAGGGGGGCAGGATGCCTACCACTACTACCACCCTTAGCCAGGGGGCAGGATGCCCACCACTACTACCACCCTTAGCCAGGGGGGCTGGATGCCTCACTACTACCACCCTTAGCCAGGGGGGCTGGATGCCTACCACTACTACCACCCTCACCCAGGGGGGCAGGATGCCTACCACTACTACCACCCTCAGCCAGGGGGCAGGATGCCCACCACTACTACCACCCTCACCCAGGGGGGCAGGATGCCCACCACTACTACCACCCTTAGCCAGGGGGTGCTAGGATGCCTACCACTACTACCACCCTCAGCCAGGGGGCAGGATGCCCACCACTACTACCACCCTCACCCAGGGGGGCAGGATGCCCACCACTACTACCACCCTTAGCCAGGGGGCAGGATGCCTACCACTACTACCACCCTCACCCAGGGGGGCAGGATGCCCACCACTACTACCACCCTTAGCCAGGGGGGCTGGATGCCTACCACTACTACCACCCTCAACCAGGGGGGCAGGATGCCTACCACTACTACCACCCTTAGCCAGGGGGCAGGATGCCCACCACTACTACCACCCTTAGCCAGGGGGGCTGGATGCCTACCACCACCCTTAGCCAGGGGGGCTGGATGCCTACCACTACTACCACCCCCACCCAGGGGGCAGGATGCCTACCACTACTACCACCCTCACCCAGGGGGGCAGGATGCCCACCACTACTACCACCCTTAGCCAGGGGGGCTGGATGCCTACCACTACTACCACCCTCAACCAGGGGGGCAGGATGCCTACCACTACTACCACCCTCACCCAGGGGGGCAGGATGCCCACCACTACTACCACCCTTAGCCAGGGGGCTGGATGCCTACCACCACCCTTAGCCAGGGGGGCTGGATGCCTACCACTACTACCACCCTCAACCAGGGGGGCAGGATGCCTACCACTACTACCACCCTCACCCAGGGGGGCAGGATGCCCACCACTACTACCACCCTTAGCCAGGGGGTGCCAGATGCCCACCACTACCACCCTTAGCCAGGGGGCAGGATGCCCACCACTACTACCACCCTTAGCCAGGGGGGCTGGATGCCTACCACCACCCTTAGCCAGGGGGGCTGGATGCCTACCACTACTACCACCCCCACTCATAGGATGGACAATGCATGACACAACAAGCACACCACAACCTAGGGAATGCAAGATTAAGACATCCCCCCACCACCATGACAAGCGTGTGAGCAGGCTGTGTCAAATGCCTACAACACCGAACATGACATTGAACATACAATGTGACCCCCTAGCACATGTGCCACACATATATGTGTGTGGCACCCACAATGCAAGCAGCCCATGACCATTGTGGCAATGGGGCCTAAACCCCCATCATCACAGTGACCAAAAGGCAAGTGTGGGGTCCATAGCTGAAGCACATTTTGACCATTGTGGCAATGGGGCCTAAACCCCCATCATCACAGTGACCAAAAGGTAAGTGTGGGGTCCATAGCTGAAGCACAGTTTGACCATTGTGGCAATGGGGTCTAAACCCCCATCATCACAGTGACCAAAAGGCAAGTGTGGGGTCCATAGCTGAAGCACATTTTGAACATTGTGGCAATGGGGTCTACACCCTCATCATCACAGTGACCAAAAGGTAATTGTTGACAAAGAAAGAGCTGCAACTGCCAAACTGCATGGATCATTCCTGGTCACAGAACCAAAAACTCATCTGTGGCAAAGTAGTGTATGTGTCCCATTGCAACATAAATTGGGGGAGCCAAATACTGCAGTGCAAATGAAACATTCCTTTGGCCATGTGCAGACAAACAACACCCATGGTGGCTGAGACCGTCAACAGTCATCAATGACACAATGACAGAAGTGACCATCAGAATGCAGAACCACATATTTGCACCAATGGGCACACAAATGCAGATACCCTGTGGAGACAGCAGATGTGAGGTGAACAGATACCATACCATGGCAGCAATGGGACACACAAACCATGATCACTGTGCTGACCGATGACCTAGGAGTCCCAGGGACAGCAGGGGAAACACACCAAACAACATACAGCCAATGGCACACCCAAGATATGCCAATGCAGTGGTGCAGATGCACAAACACAAACAGGCAGACCAACACTGTCATCATACACAGCAGGTGAGGGGTGGGGGTGCCATTGTCCCCAGGCAACAACACAACACATGAGGAGAGCTGAATACCAATCATACAGATGTGCATACACTGCCACACTAAGGTAACTCATGGATCCAAATCCCCTATGTGGGCAAGCAGGCATTGACAGGTGAGAGGGAGCACAAAACACACATGTCACACAGGCACGTAGGAACAACAACTGACACAGCAAGTCACAGACACACCACAGCACCACCCCCAGGGCCCCCACAATGTGGTGACCCTGGGCTGAAGAAAAATACCACTGTGATGACAAAGCTAAATGTCGTTCACACTGTGAACCACAGTCAGGTGTCCTGAGCAACTAACTACCATCACACCTACACAAGCACAAATCAATCAGCATGGCCAGTAAGCCAAGGCCAACATGGAGGCAGGGGACTAGCCGGGCAACAACTCTCATCTGCACACACTCAACACCACACCCCTCGACCTCCAACAATGTGCAGCAGTGAAGTACACATGCACTGGTGACATTGCACATGCACCCATTACTATTCCAGGGTGGTGGGTGGGAACCAAGGTGTAGAAACACATCACACATGGACACTCAACAAGACTCCTGAATGTCTGACACACTGCACACTACGCTGTACATGGACATGACGGCAATACCACACCGACCAATGGGATCCCAGCCACAGTCACACACCAATGAAGAAACCAAGGTCACCCACAAAGAACACACATAGACAACAACCAACATTGCAGCCCGGACCCTAAGGAGTGCCAGCAGTCACACACACAACGTGTCACAATCACTGAAAGATAACACAAACTGGAAATCACATGACAGGGGCAAACAACAAGTGCCAAAGGGAAACCTGACTGTGACCCATCTGCGTCAGCACACAAACTCTGCCCTGACAGCAAACACACCTATGGGTGACACCCTGATGACCAGTAATGTGCCATGCACCCACATCACAGAGAACACAGGGAGAAGACTTTGGGGGAACATAGCTCAAGTCAGCAAGCATCACAAACAGGTACAACACTAGGGATCACAGCATGCGCAGATGAATGGAAGTGAACACACAGACATGCACATACAACACACACCTTGGGCGCAGGCAATGTCACACGTGTACACACTGCCATGAGGGGACTCCACTCCTGTGTGAGGAAAGCTGTGCCATATGTTGCCTCAGTAGGGCCCCATCATGTCAGCTGAGCACTTGGTCACACAATCAACAATTAGCACCAAATGAGGGCTCCCATCACATCAGCCTGGTCATGGATGTGCCAACGGAATCATCAGCACAGATCCAACACACTTGTATAGCAATGTTGCACTGACTACACGGATGAGTCCCTCCCCATTGATGCCCAAACCTGCATGTCCACTGGAGATGGCAACACGGTCAGGGAAGTAGACAAATGCAACGATGGCAGGCACAACAGATGTGCAGGGGTGGAAGCCACAGATGTGAAATTGCCAATGTAAGTAGGAAACCCATTGCCAAATACTGAACACATGACACCCTCAGATGCTGCTATTGATGACATGGATACACCACATGATAGGACACATTCCCCCTGGACCACATGGGTTCCTGCACAGTAACACTTCATAATCATGAGACCAGATATCACCATCACTGCAGCAAGGGCATGGTTAGCTGCACCAACAACATGTACATCTGAAGCATGAGCACTAGAGAAAAGAAAGTTGCTTTATTCAGCATATGTGTTGAGGCCAAACGAAGTCCTGAAAAAGAGCAAAGGCCAATGGCCAGTCCATTGTCAAAGTTCAAACAGGGTGACACTGGCAGATGTCACCCTACGCATGCCTGCACAATACCAGGGACAATCCACTAGGAGGGGCAACCGGGGGGCAGGCCAGGCACCGCAGGGACAGGATCAGGGCTCACCAGGGGGAGTCAGGGAAGGGGTGGTGGGTGCTGGAGAGCCACTGACAACTGCAGTGGAGGTGTCTGACATGGTGTGTGCCGGCACAACTGGGGGGCATGACACAGATGTCGTGGGTGCCGGCACAACTGCAGTGGACCCTGCAGATGGGGTGGACAGGTCCGCCACTGCAGTGCCCAAGTCAGACAGGGCGGTAGTGGACTCCACTGCAGTGCCTACCTCCAGGGGAGGAGAATGGGGAACAGGCAAGGTGGGTTGGACAGAGGGGGAGGACACCCTCACCACATCAGTGGCACAGACAAGCGCAGCGGGGGTGTGGTGCTGGGAGAGCAAGTGGCAGGGGGAGAAGGCCGGAGCATCTTGGGGATGGTATATCTGTGGGTGGGGGAACCTGGGGCAGGGTGTGGTGGGGGCACCTGTGCAGTGGGGGCCTGAGGGATGGAGGACGGAGACCTTGTGCCTGAGCTGCAGGGCGGTGGCGGGGTCTTGCTCTTAGCACTCCGGGGGACTTGCGGGTGGGGGCCTCAGTCCGTCTGCGCCTGGGGGAGGGTGTCCGGGGGCGAGGGGCACTCTGCTCCGTGTGGGTGGGCTTCCTCTTCCCCCGGGATGCTGGAGCAGCTTCATCGGTGGGGAAGAGGCCGAGGTCACAGAGGAAGAGCTGCTGTGACTTTGGGGTTGCAGGTGAGGCAAGGGAGGGTGCTTTGGAGGGAGAGGGAACTGAGGACTGCGCAGTGCATGTGGATGCGTGTGTGTGTTCCAGGGCCCCATCCCCTGTGAGTCTGGCTTCAGTCCCCTGAATGTGCTTGCGTGTGCGTTTTGTCATTGGCGTGTGTGTCAGTGTGCTGGATGTGTGTGTGCTGGTGTGTGCCAGTGTGTGTGTGCCTGGGATGGGTAAGGTGCTGGGGAGTGTGGATGGAGCAGAGGCAGGAGGGGTGAGGGACCGTTTGAGGAGGGACACTGCTGCCGTCAGGGAGGAGTCCATGGACCTATTGCCCCTCTGTAGGTCAGACATGCCCGATGAGATGCCCTCCATGAACGACACCAGCTGAGTCAACAGCGCGGTGTGCGCATGGAGGACACTCAGCATGGCTGTCTGCCCTACATGGAGCTGGCGAAGGAGGTACACAGACTCCTCACTCAGGGCAGCAGGGGACACAGGGGCAGGGGGTGCGGTGCCTGGCCCAAAGGAGACACGCTCCCGGACATGGGAGCCTCCACGGACCTGGGGAATGGGAGCCGATGGGAGGGCGGTGGTGGTGCTGGTGGTGGCGGGGACAGCAACACTAGCTGGGGTGTGGTGGCTGCTGACACCCGCCTCCACAAGGGAGTCATCCTCCGAGTTGCTCTGGTCCTCAGCTGAGGTGGATGCTGCTGAGGACTCCTCGGTGTGGCTCCCCTCGCCCTCCGTGCCACTGGGTCCCTCCGACCACTCCTCGGCTGCTGACCCAGTCTGGCTCTCCGGCTCCTCCTGGTCCGTGGAGCTGTCCCCTTCCGTGGCCGTGGATGTATCTGCAAACAATGGGGAAACAGACAGACATCAGTCACCTGCACATAACGCACACACCACTGTGAGCACAGCACATCCCAGAGCAAGCCCTGGCATCATTAGTTGTACATTGCTAAAAGTGCACTAATTGAACAGGAGAAGTCAATTGTCAGTCTGATGCCAAGCATGGCACTCACATCCCACATGGCCTTGCACCCATCTGTCTGGTGTCTGTTGGATTGCAACACCCCAGTGTTGACACATGCACCAAGTACACAGTAGTTGGACAGTGCAGAGGACACGGTGTGGACACATCACAGCTCTTGCCACTGAGTCAGTACAGGTTTACGGATGTAAGGGATGCCCAGAGTCAAATAGGAAATGCATGTGATGCATACCAGCGACAGACACCATGATGCACCCATGTCCTGATAGCCAGCGCCACTATGGTGTGCATGTAGCACATGTCACTCCCCTGCAGGATCACCAATCAGTAGACACATGCCATGGCGGAGGCATGACTGCAAAGTCATACATCACTGTCTCAGTGATGTATGACTTTGCAGCCAGACAACAACACTCTGCACTGTGTCACAATAGTAGGTCATGGGGAATGCAAGTCCTGGAGCTGCACAAGTGCACATGTACATCCCCCCCACAACACATCCTCTTAACCCTCATCTGTCCAGGTCATACCTATTGGACATATGGGAGACCTGTGACACTACCCTACATGTCAGAATACAGGCATTGTGTAAGCAATGGACCCACCCATGATGCCCACCACAGAGTCAGGGAAACAGATGCTGTCTCCCACCTTGAGTCAAGCAAACTGCAAGGACACAGTCCTAAGTGACAGAATTCCCTGCATGTAAGGGCCACACCTGGGTATCAGATGAGGAGTGGGCAGTGCACAATAGAGGGACATGGCTCCTGGACAACATGACTGCTGTACTGTGGCAGTTCAACCTGGCCCGAGGAGGGCACATAACATGTTAGACAGAGTACACAGTGCAGTCTTTGACTCACCCCCTCCTTGCTGCTCTCTGGCCTTCAGCTGCCCATCCAGGTCTGGAAAGACCACCGCCAGGATCCTGAGCATGTGGGGGGTCAGGGTCCGTGTTCCGCCCCTCCTGCGAGGAGGCGACAGCTTCAGCTGGACCCGTGCAATCCTCCGGGTCCAGCCCCGAAGGTCCTGCCACCTCTTTTGGCAGTTGCGGATCCGGCGCTTGTAGACCCCCACGGACCGGACAGCCCGGACGATGTCCTTCCAGATCTCATGCTTCCGATGGGCAGAAGCCTGTCAGGATGACAAAGTGATAAGGACATTACTACACATGCAACATATCCGTGCATGACACAGTTGCATATACATGTCGCAATCACAGGGGCACATGGTGTACCCAGGCAGTGCACGGCTGCCCATGGACAGTTTTCCAGAAGTCACTACATGGTATCATAGCATGGGGAGTAAAACCCTGTTCAGAAGCACTGTCACTGCACCATACCTGTCCAGTGCAAGTCACTACACACTATGGGGGGTGACAACTACTCAGTGAGCCTGCTAGCCAGTGGTGTGCTGACTCTCAGCCTTGCTAGTCAGACAAAATGCACATTCAGAAAGGCAGTGCACAGAACACTCACCTGCTCCCCTGGTGTCCCATACAGCTTGCTGTACTGTGGAAGTAGGCTGTCCAGCAGGGCCTGGTTCTCTTCAAGGCTGAAGGCTGGGGCTCTCTCCACAGTACGTGCCATTGCAGGGTCCAGAGGGGCAGAGACAGCAGCAGTGCAGTGGCAGATGTCGTCCTGGAGCATGTAGTGCAGGCAAGTGGGCTCTCAGGGGAACATGCAGCAATATATATGTGCTGGAGAGGCAGATACTGTCCCTTGTGTCCAAAGTGATAGGTCCAAGTCGTTAGCATCTTCTGAATCTGGCCAATCCATGGAATAGCAGCACCAAAACACGCCCACAGCATCCTTCAAATCTTCAACTTCATGACATACATTATTTTGCAACATTGTTGTGGGTGACCAACTGATTTTCCAGCAACCGACTCGTTCGAATATTCAAAAACGCGTCCGTTGCCAGGCAAGCCCATTGTCAATGGGTGCGCACCGATCGGTCCATTGCTGTTCAACGCGCACAGGGGTACAACGCGTACCCGCACACATTGAAAGCAATGGGCCGGCCGGAGGCACCGATCGGTCCATTGCTGTTCAACGCGCACAGGGGTACAACGCGTACCCGCACACATTGAATGCAATGGGCCGGCCGGAGGCACCGATCGGTCCATTGCAGTACAACGCGCACAGGGGTACAACGCGTACCCGCACACATTGAATGCAATGGGCCGGCCGGAGGCACCGATCGGTCCATTGCAGTACAACGCGCACAGGGGTACAACGCGTACCCGCACACATTGAATGCAATGGGCCGGCCGGAGGCACCGATCGGTCCATTGCTGTTCAACGCGCACAGGGGTACAACGCGTACCCGCACACATTGAATGCAATGGGCCGGCCGGAGGCACCGATCGGTCCATTGCAGTACAACGCGCACAGGGGTACAACGCGTACCCGCACACATTGAATGCAATGGGCCGGCCGGAGGCACCGATCGGTCCATTGCTGTTCAACGCGCACAGGGGTACAACGCGTACCCGCACACATTGAATGCAATGGGCCGGCCGGAGGCACCGATCGGTCCATTGCTGTTCAACGCGCACAGGGGTACAACGCGTACCCGCACATTGAATGCAATGGGCCGGCCGGAGGCACCGATCGGTCCATTGCTGTTCAACGCGCACAGGGGTACAACGCGTACCCGCACACATTGAATGCAATGGGCCGGCCGGAGGCACCGATCGGTCCATTGCAGTACAACGCGCACAGGGGTACAACGCGTACCCGCACACATTGAATGCAATGGGCCGGCCGGAGGCACCGATCGGTCCATTGCTGTTCAACGCGCACAGGGGTACAACGCGTACCCGCACACATTGAATGCAATGGGCCGGCCGGAGGCACCGATCGGTCCATTGCAGTACAACGCATCACTGTACATGTGACTGGCATATGTCAGCATGCCTGTCTCAGATGGACATATGCCAGCCACAGATAGCTCCCAGGGAGTGAGGGGCACACCTACATCACGACAGCCTGTCCAAACCTTATCATAAGGCATGTAAGGCTGCATTTCCTATTGTGTGTATGTTGGTGTACATGTTGTCCTGTGGGTGTCACCTGTGGGCAGCCACCCCCAGGCTGTGCACGTGTTCATGGGGACAGGATCATGGGTGTTACGTGTACGTGACCACTGTGATGTGCAACTGTTCATATCTGTGCATGTGCCATGGTCACATTTCACAGTGGTGTTTGTGTATGTCATGTCACATACCCCGTGAGTCCCATGTGGGACGGTATGTTTGAGCCAGGGTGTCCCAGTGGCACAATAGTGATGGCCCTCCACAGTCTTTGTGCATGTAGTGTTTACAATGTCTCTGATTTCATGTGCACAATGGGAGACAGTCTCCACATCCACGTTGTGTGTGCATGGACTCTGATGTTGTGCGTGTGTGTCACAGACGTCCATGGCTCTCCTGCCATGGCAAGTGTGGCCACTACCTGTGGGGGTCATGTTTGTTTTGTTGTGGTGTACACATGATACTCCAGGTGATGCCAGTGTCCATGTGGCATTACAGGGTCCCTGGGAATGTGCCTGTCGTTGAGCTGTGGTGCCTGGGGCACATCTGTCCTCACATGTCACTGGGGGGTGACTGTGACACAGCATCATGATATCCAATGGGCCAAACAGGGACAAATTGATGCCACCTGTAGGACCGTGTTGACAGATGTTGGCCATGTATGTACCATAAATGTCGTTCCGGTACTGCACACTTCATGTAGTTGTGCCTCATGATGATGTATGTTGGGATCTTGAGTGTGTTCAATGCCGCATATGTGGGGTGACTGACGATCTTGCTTACTTCTCCTCTGCACTGCAGGGCTCCTGCTGTCCATCGGCCATTCCCAGACCTGGCAACGATGGTGGAACGGGACAGCATCCGACGGTACCGCTTCACCAGGCAGCTGATTGAGGATTTGGCAGTGCAGTTGTCCCCACATTTGCAGCCTGGCCGGCCGTATCCTACAGCGCTGACCCCCAAGGTGAAGGTGATGGCAGCCCTACACTTCTTTGCCACCGGTACCTTCCAACATACTGTGGCGTCTGCTGGTGGGATGTCACAGACCATGTTCAGCCGTGTGCTCCGCGATGTTTTGGCGGCAATGTTGCTCTTCCTGAACCGGTACATCTATTTCCCTAGACTGCGACGACTCACTGACGTGAAGAGTGACTTTTATGCCCTGGGGAGGATGCCGCATGTCATTGGCTCCATTGATGGGACACATGTGGCTTTGGTACCACCACAGGCCCAGGAGCAGGCCTACAGGAACCGCAAGCACTACCACTCGGTCAATGCACTGGTGGTGTGTCTTGCAGACATGACCATCACACACGTGTGTGCCCGTTTCCCTGGTTCAGCACACGATGCCTTTGTGATGAGGAGTAGTCGCATCCCCAGGTTGATGGCACAGATGCAGAACCAGCGTGCCTGGCTTGTCGGTGTGTACTGACTTTGTGCCATTGTGTGTGATCTGATCTGTAGTATTCCGCCCACTTTTCCAAGTCAGCTGATGTGCACTTGTCTGTCCGTAGGTGACTCGGGATACCCCAACATGCCGTGGTTGCTGACACCCCTCAGGAACCCTGTGACACCTGCCCAGATGCGCTACAATGAGGCACATGGTCGGACCAGGAGAGTGATTGAGCGGACCTTTGGTCTCCTGAAGAGCCGCTTCCGCTGCCTGGACAAGACCGGAGGGTCCCTCCCATATGCCCCTGCGAAAGTGTGCAAGATTATCATCGTCTGCTGCATGCTCCACAACCTGGCAGTGCGGAAGGAGTTGCCTCTCATCCAGGATGACGATGACCAACATCCGCCACCTGTGGAGGATCCTGGCCTGGACCACGATGCCAGTGACGATGATGATGATGATGGTGATGGTGATGTCCGCACACAGCTCATCACCAACTTCTTTAGCTGAATGTGAGTATCCTGAGGTGTCATGTGAATGATGTGAGTTGGCATGATGTGTGGGTGGTGCTCTGGTGCTGTTGGAGTGTGTCCATGGGCTACTTGACAGGATGTGTGTTGCGATGTGTGGTGACAGGTGGGCTGTACTCCCCAACAGTGTTGACATGCTAACTTGGTTCTGGGTGGGTATCTTGTAACATGTATTGTGCATGAGTTTTGCTGTTCTGTCCTGTACTGCATTGCTTTTGACTGTGTGTCATTTCTGTCCTTCACAGGGTACTTTCAGATTCGTTTGGTGAACTGTGTCCACCGACGACGTGATTGCACATCCAGGCTGGTAGCTGTTGTGTCCCTACAGGTGATGTGCGCCACACCCATGGACTTCCTTCAGTCTACAGTTGTTGACTGTGTGCCCGCTGCCAGGTGGGATTACCTTGCATCTGTAGTGGTTACAGCATGTTGCAACTGTGTAATAAACCTGTGCTTCACTTTGTGATGTGCGTTGTCTGTGGTCACACATTTGACTGCCATTTGCTTACTGCACCTGTGGGCTACTTGACTACAACTGGGAATGGGTGTGGTGTCTGTGCATTGCACCGTCTTCCCTGGCAACATCAGTGTAGGCAATGAGTCAGATGGCCTAGGTGTGTATGTGTTGTGTAGCCCTGGTGGTGTGTCTCCCTCATATGTGTCACGTTGCCTGTACTCACATGCCTGTGTTGTCCTTGCTGTTGCAGTTCGCATACACTGTGTAATTTTGCAGTTCATCATCCCCATAACAGCACCCACGTTGGAATCACGACAGAGGCAAGTATGGTGTATTAGTGTGTTTATTGTGATAATAGTGCATAGGATGGATTGTGCTGTACATGAATCTTGCAATCCCAAGTTCCTAGATGAATAGAAAGTCCAGGTAGACAGGATCCCCAGTATCGGGGCCACTGTTGTCTGACACATTGTTCCAACTTATACTCCCCATGCAATGTGTGGGAGTAGTGTTGCCATCAACAGGGTGAACAGTCTGTGCACAAAGGCGAAAATCCAGAACAGGTTCAGGCTTCCTGGGAGTTGCGCTTGGCCATCAGCCTCTCACTTTCCCCTCCTCGGACGACCCCTCTTCTTGGGGGGGGCCCTCAAGTGCAGGCTGCTGCGGTGCAGGGGACTCTCCGCCAGAGTCCTCCTCCCTCCCTGTGGCAGTTGCAGTTTGTTCGGTACCAGATGTTGTTGGCACACAGGGAGGTGTGGACTGGTTGCTGTTCATCTGGCGGAGGCATTGTAAAATGTCCCTGTGCACCGCCGTCATCTCATGTAGTACATCCCACTTGGACTCCACGCGGGTCATGTGGGAGTCCACACGTGACATGTGGGAGTCCACACGTGACATGTGTGACTCCACTTGGGACATGTGGGAGTCCAAGCGGGCATGATGGGCAGCCTGCTGCTGTTTAATGTCTCTGAGGAGCCCCACTACCTGGCTGAGCTCTCCGGTGCTGGACTGGTACGCATCAGCTATGCGTACCAGTTGTGGGTCTTCATGCACACCAGCAACGTCTGCAAGCAGCGACCTCTGTCTCCCACCCCTCCCACCACCCCTGCTGACATGTGCAGTGTGTGCAGTTGCACGCACAGATAACCCTGGTCCACCTTGGGGGTTGGTGGTGGTGGTGGTGTCCATGGCCCCAGGTTGGTCCAGGGTCACTGCGCTGGTGTTGTTCCTTATTCTGTCCATGTCGGCAGGGATGGTATTCGTGGTGACAGTCGTTGGAGGGGTGGGTGCAGGGGGTGCAGCTGGTGGACCTGCTGGTGCTGCAGCTGGTGGTCCTGCTGGTGCAGCATGTTGACTTGCACCGGATGTGCCAGGTTGTTCTTCATCGTCCGAGGAGGACAGAGGCTGTACGACGCCAGTGAGCTCGGCATCCTCTTGAGCCTGGGACTGGGACTCCTCAGCGTCTGCTGCTGTGTCCCTATCATCACCTGTTTTTGGGAGACACAAACAATGTATGTCATGTTTCTGCAGGCATCAGTGGTTGACACACCTGACAGTTGTGACTGTGCCTCGGGGTGCGGGCCTGTACATTGTATTGTCCTAAGTCGTCACAGTCAGGGGTTGATATTGGTGTGGCACATTGTCCTGCATTATTTGGGCATTTCTATGTATTCTCTGGGGTGTGAACATGGTCTGCATTGATTGTGTTTGGTTGACAGCCAGACCTCCTTCCCACCCACCCACCCACCCAGTCAGTTATCCCACCATGGAACGTGCTTGCATTGCAGGGAGTGTAAGTTGTCTCTCAGGATGTCAGTCAGTGGTGTCCTGCTGTTTGTTGGTGCACAGTTGGCAGCAGGGCCTTGTGCTCCCCACAGCAGTAGCCAGTGTCAGCCATCTTGTGAGTCCTTCTCCACTCCCTGTGATGTGAGCATGGTTCAGGGTGGTGTTGATGGGACAGTTGTGGGGGTGAGCTATGTCTGTGACTACGTCTCCCATCATGCTATTGCCTCCACCCCCTTCCCAGCATGCCCATGCTTCCTTCCTTTTGACTCTGCTTCCCTGTGGGGTGGGCTGGCTGTGCTGACAGGATGGCTGGGAGTGTTGTCCTGGCAGTTGTTTGGCTAGGAGTCCCAAGAGTGTCCCTGTGCTTCACACAACATAACCCAGGGTGGTGGTGCTTTGTGGGATCTTGTGTTAGGATGGAGGGCATTGCATTCTACCAGGTGGGTACTGTGGAGTTTGTGTTGGGGGGGTGTGAGGGGAGGTGCTGGTGACTATAGTCAGTGCTGCAAGTCCCCCTTCCCACCCAGCCAGCCAGATAGCCCACCATGGAACGTGCTTGCATTGCAGGGAGTGGAAGTTGTCTCTCAGGATGTCAGTCAGTGGTGTCCTGCTGTTTGTTGGTGCACAGTTGGCAGCAGGGCCTTGTGCTCCCCACAGCAGTAGCCAGTGTCAGCCATCTTGTGAGTCCTTCTCCACTCCCTGTGATGTGAGCATGGTTCAGGGTGGTGTTGATGGGACAGTTGTGGGGGTGAGCTATGTCTGTGACTACGACTCCCATCATGCTATTGCCTCCACCCCCTTCCCAGCATGCCCATGCTTCCTTCCTTTTGACTCTGCTTCCCTGTGGGGTGGGCTGGCTGTGCTGACAGGATGGCTGGGAGTGTTGTCCTGGCAGTTGTTTGGCTAAGAGTCCCAAGAGTGTCCCTGTGCTTCACACAACATAACCCAGGGTGGTGGTGCTTTGTGGGATCTTGTGTTAGGATGGAGGGCATTGCATTCTACCAGGTGGGTACTGTGGAGTTTGTGTTGGGGGGGTGTGAGGGGAGGTGCTGGTGACTATAGTCAGTGCTGCAAGTCCCCCTTCCCACCCAGCCAGCCAGATAGCCCACCATGGAACGTGCTTGCATTGCAGGGAGTGTAAGTTGTCTCTCAGGATGTCAGTCAGTGGTGTCCTGCTGTTTGTTGGTGCACAGTTGGCAGCAGGGCCTTGTGCTCCCCACAGCAGTAGCCAGTGTCAGCCATCTTGTGAGTCCTTCTCCACTCCCTGTGATGTGAGCATGGTTCAGGGTGGTGTTGATGGGACAGTTGTGGGGGTGAGCTATGTCTGTGACTACGACTCCCATCATGCTATTGCCTCCACCCCCTTCCCAGCATGCCCATGCTTCCTTCCTTTTGACTCTGCTTCCCTGTGGGGTGGGCTGGCTGTGCTGACAGGATGGCTGGGAGTGTTGTCCTGGCAGTTGTTTGGCTAAGAGTCCCAAGAGTGTCCCTGTGCTTCACACAACATAACCCAGGGTGGTGGTGCTTTGTGGGATCTTGTGTTAGGATGGAGGGCATTGCATTCTACCAGGTGGGTACTGTGGAGTTTGTGTTGGGGGGGTGTGAGGGGAGGTGCTGGTGACTATAGTCAGTGCTGCAAGTCCCCCTTCCCACCCAGCCAGCCAGATAGCCCACCATGGAACGTGCTTGCATTGCAGGGAGTGTAAGTTGTCTCTCAGGATGTCAGTCAGTGGTGTCCTGCTGTTTGTTGGTGCACAGTTGGCAGCAGGGCCTTGTGCTCCCCACAGCAGTAGCCAGTGTCAGCCATCTTGTGAGTCCTTCTCCACTCCCTGTGATGTGAGCATGGTTCAGGGTGGTGTTGATGGGACAGTTGTGGGGGTGAGCTATGTCTGTGACTACGACTCCCATCATGCTATTGCCTCCACCCCCTTCCCAGCATGCCCATGCTTCCTTCCTTTTGACTCTGCTTCCCTGTGGGGTGGGCTGGCTGTGCTGACAGGATGGCTGGGAGTGTTGTCCTGGCAGTTGTTTGGCTAAGAGTCCCAAGAGTGTCCCTGTGCTTCACACAACATAACCCAGGGTGGTGGTGCTTTGTGGGATCTTGTGTTAGGATGGAGGGCATTGCATTCTACCAGGTGGGTACTGTGGAGTTTGTGTTGGGGGGGTGTGAGGGGAGGTGCTGGTGACTATAGTCAGTGCTGCAAGTCCCCCTTCCCACCCAGCCAGCCAGATAGCCCACCATGGAACGTGCTTGCATTGCAGGGAGTGTAAGTTGTCTCTCAGGATGTCAGTCAGTGGTGTCCTGCTGTTTGTTGGTGCACAGTTGGCAGCAGGGCCTTGTGCTCCCCACAGCAGTAGCCAGTGTCAGCCATCTTGTGAGTCCTTCTCCACTCCCTGTGATGTGAGCATGGTTCAGGGTGGTGTTGATGGGACAGTTGTGGGGGTGAGCTATGTCTGTGACTACGACTCCCATCATGCTATTGCCTCCACCCCCTTCCCAGCATGCCCATGCTTCCTTCCTTTTGACTCTGCTTCCCTGTGGGGTGGGCTGGCTGTGCTGACAGGATGGCTGGGAGTGTTGTCCTGGCAGTTGTTTGGCTAAGAGTCCCAAGAGTGTCCCTGTGCTTCACACAACATAACCCAGGGTGGTGGTGCTTTGTGGGATCTTGTGTTAGGATGGAGGGCATTGCATTCTACCAGGTGGGTACTGTGGAGTTTGTGTTGGGGGGGTGTGAGGGGAGGTGCTGGTGACTATAGTCAGTGCTGCAAGTCCCCCTTCCCACCCAGCCAGCCAGATAGCCCACCATGGAACGTGCTTGCATTGCAGGGAGTGGAAGTTGTCTCTCAGGATGTCAGTCAGTGGTGTCCTGCTGTTTGTTGGTGCACAGTTGGCAGCAGGGCCTTGTGCTCCCCACAGCAGTAGCCAGTGTCAGCCATCTTGTGAGTCCTTCTCCACTCCCTGTGATGTGAGCATGGTTCAGGGTGGTGTTGATGGGACAGTTGTGGGGGGGCAATATGTGTGACTGCGACTCCCATGATGCTATTGGCTACACTGACTTGGCCAGCATACACAGAATTCCTTCCTTTGAGTGGTCTTCACTGTGTGTTGGTGTTGTTGTGGTGGCTACATGTGTGGATGTGTGTGTTAGTTCTATTTGTGCCACTGCCTAGCTGTAGTTGTGGTTGTGTTTGTACATGTGTTGGCACAGTTGGATGTGACTTTTTTGATGGCATGTGTTGTGTTTATCTGACTGACATACACATTTTGGGATGATTCTGTTCTAGTTGCTGTGTAATTGCTATGTGTGCATGGTTTGACTCTCCCCTTGACAGTGATGTGTGTGTTTTGTGGCAGTTTATTGTGTACATTTGTTGTGTACTCACCAGGCTCTGGGATGTTCTCTAGTCCATATACGCTCACTGGCGGAAGGATGGCCCGCACCTTCTCCTCCCAGGGCCTGAGGTATATTGGCTTGGCAGGAGGGCCACTGCCGGTCTGTTGGCTGTTGCTGTAGTCTATCTTCAGCAGGTCCCGTACCCTCCTGCGCACGTCATACCACCTGTTCTGGATGTCCGTCTTTGTGCGCCGACATGATGATTGGGCGTTCACCCTGTTGATGATCCTCTCCCACATCTTGGTTTTCTGCGACATGGGGGTCTGTTGGACCAGAGTGCCAAACAGCTGTGGCTCCACCCTGAGGATCTCGTCTACCAGGACTTCCAATTCACAATCTAGGAACTTGGGATTCTTCTTGGGGGGCATGGTGATGGGTGGTGATGGTGAGTGATGTGTGTGTTGGTGTGCAGGTGAGGGTGTGTGAGTGTGTGTTTTGCTGGGTGTATGTGAGGTAGGTATTTGTTGGTGTGCTGATGGTGTGTGGCTTGTGTGAGGGATGAGCTGTGGGTGTGTGGTTGCTTTCTCTTGGGTGCTGGCAGTGAAATGGCATTTGCAAAGGCTCATGGTAGTGATTTGTGTCCTTTATATAGGTGGAGTTGTGGGTGTGTCTTTGTTCTCTGTCCCCACCCCCCCAGTGTTTATTGGCTTGGTAATTGCTTGTTTGGCCTTTTTTTGGTTGATTTTTCCTTTGTGCTGTTTGTGTATGTTGGAAACGTTCTTGTGACCGAGTCGGACCCTGCATTGGTCTCGTACGGTGTTTTCCGTTTCGTCCACGCTGTGTTTGTGCAGTTTTGTATGCTGCGTACGCGTCGGTCGCGGTGTATTGTGTTGCTTCGGCTCGGTTTTGTATGCGTGTCGGTCGTACGGCTTGTCCTCCGTCCGACTCGGTCGTGTTTTTCGCGCCTTGCATCGTACTTTGCGGGTTGGAGTTGGCGGGTACGATTCGGTCGGATTTGTTCCGGGTGCGTGTCGGTCGGTTGGATTCGCGTGTTTTTCCGGCCGGATTGCTATTTTCCGAGCGGCTCGGTCGGTCGGCTTGGTTTCCTGACGTGTCGGTCGGATTTATCGCGGCTTGCATCGTACTTGGCGTGTCGGGCGCCACTGGTACGTGTCGGTCGGTATTTTTTCCGGATCCGAGTCGGTCGGTGCTTTTTCCGGCCCGAATCGGAATCGACCCCTAAGTCTTGTCTGGGAGGTGGTCACACTTCCCTGTGACAGGAAACCTATTATTCTACCTTCCCATACTCAAGCTCAGCCAGCAGCAGGAGGGCAGAATCATGTATGTGGTCAGCAGCAGCACTAGCTTGCTTCCAGACCTTGAAAGGCTGTTACTGGGAATAAAGGGGGTCCCCTAAGGAGCCCCCAGTACATGGGATCATCCTTCCAACACTGGAATCGGATTTGGGATACGATTCCAACATGTTTGATACCAAACATGACTGGGTTCGCTGCAGCCCTTTATATAGTTAGATATCTCATAATGACTGATGTCCACTATATGTCTTAAAATGGCTGACCGCACTTACAAAGCCTGGAGAGTCAACTCCGGGGTTTGTAGGGGTGTCTTGCTCATGCAGGGGCACCCTCACACTCATAACCAAGCACCCTGCCCTCAGGACTGCAGAGCCTACCATAGGGGTGACTTATAGGTCCTAAGTGTAGTGAATACAGACATAAGGAAACATATATCTGTCATGAGAGGTGCAAGCCACTAACTCACACAGGCTGCAATGGCAGTCCTGTAGTCACAGTTTAAGGGGATTCCCATGGGTGGCATAATTCATGCTGCAGCCCATGGGAGACCCCTGGTGTACCTATGCCCTGGGTACCTCGGTACCATATACTAGGGACTTATTAGGGTACACCAGTAGCCAATTGTGGAGGTACATAATTACTTACCATGTCAATTTAGGGGAGAAAGCAGAGTTGCTGGGGTCCTGATTAGCAGGATACCAGCAGACTAGTGTAGTGTAGCTCCTATTTCCCTAATAGGCTCTGCACATTGGAATAATATATCCTATAGGTTTGACATAGGACTAAGGTCAGTATGTCCCTATCGAGTATATTAAACTTATTACTTGTGCCAGCTAGCTCAGAGGCCACTAGAAACTCCTTGACAACAAGAAGGGAGTAGTTTCTGGCAGCCGCAAAACATGACCACTGTGTTTCCCTTTAGAATCAGAACGTGTCTCAGAGTCGTGGAAACAATAGATAACTATTTCACTCAGCTCAGTCGTGCATGCTTAGTTTTCTCCAAGTTACACAGAAAGAAATAGACGGGCGTTTCAATAAAAGATTTATTGAACAGTCTTGTTTCTGGTGTAAGTAAAATGTGCTGTTACGATCACAAGACAGTATGCGAGATAAATAATGTACAGTGTGAGCAGTAGAAATAAATAATACTGCGAGAGCATTATCTTTTAGTACATATGCTGTTACATAAATAACACAGACTAAAAATGCGAGTACTCATACGATGCGTTTCTAATCTAGTTCTACCCCAATGTACCTAACCTAACCTATGTATAGGACGAGGTATGAAGTAGGTGAAGTATTCCTTACTATGGTATACTAAGAGTACGCTAACCCCAGTATGCCTAGTATGCCAAGAGTCCCTCTAGGTTCTAGTCTGCTCCATACCTGAAGAATGAGAGAGGTAGGAATCTCTTTGCCAGACTCGAACTCCAACACCCCGCAAGGGAAGTCAGATCACTGGAAGCTGGACTCTCTGCGTGCAGGGATGACAGCGTCTTCTCAGTGCGTCAGGCCGGGAAACGGGCTCCTCTGAAGTCGAGGTCTCCTCTGATTTACAGGGGCTAGGGAAGGTATATTTATACCTGAGAAGCACCTAAGAATGTTAGTATTGACGTGAGTCGGACAGCGAAAGACGTCATGAATGAACCCCTAAGGAATAATGGTTCATGCATAATATATGAGTCCTTGAAGAAATCAATAGTCCTGGACTAGGGAAACTCCCGCAGCCTAAGGGTCTGTTCTTCATGAACTCGTTGTGACGTTAGGGTGGACGGATGTCAGAGACCATGCCTGTATTTGGAGTGCACGGTTTAATGCCTAAATAAGGGCTGGGATTTTATGCCTATATAAGGGCAGGGCGAATTGTGCCTATATAAGGACATGATACTGGAAAGCCCGTTTATGGACACCCTAAGAGGAATACAACACTAGGAAAAAAACACACTGACACCAGGCAAAACGTTGGGGTAACCATGAAAGCAGACCCTACTTGCCTTTCCCAGCACTTAGCAAACACGTCTTCTGGTGCACTTCTAATTGGGGGATGAAGTCCCCTTGAATGCTGAGTGTCCTTGGGTACCAACAAGCCCTCCTGTTACCTACAGTAAGTCCCAAACAGTGGGATTGTTGCAAGGACTTCTGAGGCCTCGCCCCCTTTCTCCATCACTCTGCAAATGTACCTTCTGGTGCACTGCTGGTTGGGGGATGAAGTTTCCTTGGCTGCTGAGGTTCCTTGGGGGCCAACTACCCCTCCTGTTACCTCCAGTAACTCCCAAACAGCGGGATAGCTGAGAGTTTGTTGGAGTCCAAGCCCCCTTTTTCCAAAACTCTGCAAACGCTTCTCCTGGCAGACTGCTGGTTGGGGGATGAAGTCCCCTTGGATACTGAGGGTCCTTGGGGGCCAGAAAACCATTCTGTTAGCTCCAGTAAGTCCCAGACAGTGGGATTTCTGAGAGCTGGTCGGAAGCCCCGCCCCCTTTCTCCACCACACTGAAAATGTGACTACAAGTTAAAAAACCATAGAAATTCACTGAAAAA
>CAWUFW010028215.1:0-22857 GCA_963921515.1 Calotriton arnoldi | reverse complement strand
GAGGGTATGATAACACTCTTGTACAAACCGAAGGGAGAGAGAGAAGACCTCAAGAACTTGAGGCCCATCTCTCTTCTCAATGTGGACTACAAGATTCTTGCGAAGGTGATGGCCAACCGCCTAAAGAAAGTGATAGCGAAGTTAGTTCACTCTGGCCAGTCCTGTGGGTTAGCAGGTCAGCAAATCGCAGACAGTCTGGCCCTGGTCCGGGACACGATCGATTACATCAAGGGCCGCAAGGTCCCGACGGCCTTGGTCAGCCTGGATCAGGAAAAGGCATTCGACCGCGTTTCCCATGAGTTCATGGACCAGACACTCAGAGCACTGGGACTGGGGGACTTCGACTGTGACGTGGTGACCACAATACATAGAGACATCTCCAGCACGGCATTGGTAAATGGCTGGAGAACTGACCCCTTCCCCGTCCTGTCAGGGGCGAGGAAGGGCTGCCCGCTTTCCCCCCTCCTGTTCATCTGTGTGATTGAGCTCCTCGCCGAACGCATCCGGCAGAACAAGAACATCAGAGGAGTGAAGGCACCAGGAAGCAGGGGACAAGGCGAAGTGAAGTGCTCCCTCTTCATGGACAACGTCTCAGTCTTCTGCGCGGACGGACCATCTGTGTAAGAGCAGGAGAGGACCTGTATTGAGTTTGGAAAAGCGTCAGGAGCAAAGATCAACAGCGCCAAGTCATAAACCTTACTCTTCGTACACTGGACCCCCACCCGAGACCCTCTGCCATTCCCCATCAAGCAGGACTTCCTGAAGATCCTTGGAGTCTGGTGGAGAAGGTGCAGCGGAGAAGACATGGGAAGAGAGACTGGCGAAGACGAGGCGGAGCTGGGACTCTGGAGCCTCCGGAAGCTGACGATCGAAGGTAAGTCTTTGGTCCTGCAGAACGAGACCCTGCCAGTGCTCCAGTACGTCGCTGAAGTGTGGCCTGTGCAGACCCGAACGGACAAGGCCATCAAGAGAATGATCTTCTACTTCATCTGGAGCTTGAAGGTGATCAAAGTGAACAGGGCGTTGATGTTCAAGACCCACGACAACGGAGGCAAGGGAGTGCCAGACATCGCCACCATCCTGAGGGGAATCTTTGTGTGCCACTGCGTGAGGAACACCCTGAGGACCGAAAATGAGAGCCATGTCAGCTTTCTGATGGCACACTTCTTCCTGTTGCCAACGTGGAGGCAGAGTGGGTGAGCGATGTCCCGTACAATTGGGAGACCCCGTGGTTCTACAAAGAAGTGGAGAAGTTTGTGAAGGAGTTCGGGTTGGAGGCCGCCGCCCCCGCCACATGGACCCCGAAGCTTGTCCAATGCCAGATACAAGCAAAGGGCATCTGCGAACCGATCGGCGCCCTCCCCTCTACCACAGCAGACCACGTGTGGGGGAAAATCGCATCCAAGCGCCTGACAAACCAGCACAAAGACATCGCCTGGATGGCTATCCAAGGAGGACTTCCCGTGAGAGCCTTCATGCACGAAAGAGGACTCAACCGATCCAGGTCCTGCCCGAGAGGGTGCACCGTGGACGAGACGACATACCATCTCTTCTGAAAGTGCACTTACACACAGGACCTGCTGAAGGCCCTAGGTACGGAGCTTAGGGCCTGGATACCTACTTCATGCATCGCCGCGGACTCTGTGATGTATGGTTTGTTCCCAGGGACACATGCACTAGGTGACCTCCAGGGCTGCTGGAGGCTCCTGTGCTGTTTTAAAGATGTTCTTCTGTTTTCCAGAAACCGCCTGGTAGTAGGGAAGAAGGAGGCATCGATCCTGGTGTGCCGTAAGATGATCCACAGCCTCCTGCGTGACTACGCTGCTCTGGACGGATCAGTTGAAGACGACGACGATGACTGAGGACCCAAAGGGGTCCCCTTGTACCCTTGCACGGGGGGGACACTGGAGGGGCCACTAACCTGTTTTTGTCCTTTTTTTCTTTAACCCAGGAACCGGTTGGCGACAGGGGAAGAGGAGAAGGCGGATGAAGACAGGTGGAGTAAATGTAGTTATTTATTATATGTATTTGACTAACGTGACCTTTTCCCTTCACAGGGAAAAGGTCAATGGGATAGCTTGCGCACTTGTTGCCAAGTTTTTTACCAATGACTGACGAATAAATAAGGTGTCAATTGATGTATCTGAACCAGAAACGACGCGCTGACAAGGGAAAAGAAAAAATCCACCCTACCCATAATGCATTGCATGCAAGGCAGTACCACAGTACATTCAATATATACAATTAGTAGCTTTGAAATGTGACAAAAGAATTATTACATTAATTCCGGATTAGGTTGTACTCTATGTGGAGCTGATGAAGGGATATTTATAGAAGGTCTAATATAAATGTGATGTGTTAGCGAGTAAAGTAACCACTGCCAACCTTGTTTAGGACCAAGTGAGTGTCCTATCTGAAGGCCTTTAGGAAAATAGTGCCTTGAGGCTGTAATTAAAACCTAGGGTGTAACTACACATGTAATAGGGGGTGTCCTCATGGGAGGTTACAAAAAGAGACAGGGCGGTACTAAGGAGGGACTACAAAGCCTAATTACCAATCAAGAGCCACCATTTACAAAGGACAGGGACAGAAGCCAATTAAAAAGATGGGCAGGAATTAGGCGGAGCTTTATGCACATATCCTGAATACTGCATGTCTCGAAGAGACAGCGCAAGCGCTGCCTAGGCGAGACATAAAACGTACTAGTCTGTGAATCACAGATTCAGACAGCCAGAGTGTCCCATGCAAAATAGAATGAAGAATGCTCCAAAAGCCAAGGCAAATCACAAATTCATAGAGTTATACACATTTGTCTGCACGGGCAACACAGGATAGATTAAACAAGCATTGGCATAGCCAATAGGTCTCGCCTTTGGGACCTTATAAGTGTTTAACTATGCAACAGTTAATGTTGTTGCACTAAGGATATTGTGCTGCATAAATAAATACTTATAATGTCCCGAAAGCGAGACCTATTGGCAATGCCAATGCTTGTTTATGGTTGCCAACTGTTTTACTGATTACGGCTGCTTCCACCAAGACTGGGCTGAGTATAATACTGTAAAGGGGGGGGGGGGGTGGTGTGGAGGTGCAGTGCTTTTAAACTGTTGGATGGGGCAAAATTGAAAATAGCAGAAAGTTATACTTAGAAGGATACTAATAATACCAAGACTTTTTATATATGTAATACATGCTACAAAACTATATGTATTTATGCAACACGGACCTAAATGAAGCAGCACATACAAAATATTTATGTTTGTACCTTAGAGGCATATGATTGGCAGGCTATGCAGCAACAGATTAGTAAAAAACATGTTTTTGTGTGCCCGGGAAGCACACAATGGGCAGTAGCCGAAAGGTTTTGTACTTTTTCTAACATTTTGTGCTTGGTCGAAAAGTTACACAGTAGAAAAATAATTTGGAATTTAGTTCAAAACTGTGTATGTATGTACCTGGAAAGCACACAATGATCAAAGGCTGAAACCTTTTGTACTTTATTAACATGAGTCGTTTGGCTTAAAAAACAACAACACAGTACGCTAAAATGTAACCTTAAAAAACACCGACAAATACTAATCAGCTGCTATTAAACAACTGTATGTTTGTGTTTAAAACGCACAGGATCAGTAGGGGTTGTAACCTTTTGAACTGTATAAACATCATGCCAGCTAAACAAATATCGGTGTGTGTGCCTGGAAGGAAGATAATTATCAAAGGCTAAAACCTTTGTACTTTATCAACATAACACGCTAGGCTATAAAACAACACCACAATACAATAAAATGTAATCTGGAAAAAGCCGGAAAGACTGTAAGCAACTGCTAATAAAAACGTGTGTTTTTGTTTAGAAGGCATACGATAAGCAGGGGCTGTAACCTTGTACATTTTATAAACATCAAACATTTAACTAAAAATGTTGATCGAAAAAAAAATGTAATCAGCAATAATATAAAAACAAGTTTGAGCTATTGACATTGCAAATAACAATGCCCTTTTTTTGTTTTCGTTTTTAAAACATAAATAAAAGGCATTGTCATTTACAATGCCAATAGCTTAAACTCACCTAAATGCGAGACCTATTGCACTGCAAAAGTCCTCAAAGAGCAGTGGAAATGATGGCATTTCAACGGGAAGGCAGTACCTTTAATTAGACAATCCAGCCGTTCTCAGCACGGGCGCTATACTTTCATGGTCCTTTAGAGGGTGATAGTGATACTATTGAAGTGACGTCACTAGCACTTTTTTTAGCACGGTTGTTCTGCTTTAAACGGGGCAGCACCAGCACTTCAAAAGCAGTGCTGGAATAAATTACTTTTGAAATAATGGCATCTTAGTTCTCATACCTTACAGAGCTGGAAAGAACAGGTAAGGGAGGTTAAACCGGAACTACAGAGATCCAAGTATGTAACCAAGAGGTCGAATTTAGGTTAGGTGCCAGTCAACCTCTCATCCTTCCGAGTACCATTTTCTTGGTTAAGAATCCCCGCCATATGGCTCTCATAAGGGAATCTGTTTGACCTTAGAGGTTCAAGGGAGAGTAAACAGACCTGGAATTGTGACTGCTCGTGTCATAAAAAGAGGGGAATTTCTATCCCTGGCATCTGTAGCGCTCTACTTGGGCTTCTCCGAGACATGCACACAAAACTATGGAGGGGTTTCATTCCAATGCTTTTGGATCTGTGGTCCTGGACTGAATTCTTCAGTAAATACACCTCTAGTGCTGCCTTCAAAGTTGCATCAATACAGCCAGTGTCCTCTGCCTGGGTGAACAGGCGGAGCAAGGCAGGCACGGTTTGACGCCATTTTCCTGGAACACACCCTGCTTTTACAGCAATTTAAACATTTTAGAAAGGGGAGCCCATCGATAAATACAAATGTTTCGCTTATACTCCACACAAAGCATTCTGCATAAGTTCTGGAGGTGCTAACAGCACGTATGTTACAATGACATCAGTAGTAACTGAGCGCTGCTAATCACAGGCGGCGATGATGGCAGCAGCCAGGCTGACGGCAGACTGTCATTACGTCCCAGTAAAAAGCACATTCTCTGGAGCGTGGGGCGCCAGCAGCTACAGCTCATACTCCGCTTGCATTTATTTTTCCGAACCCTTCCTCTACGTTAGCATGATTTTAGTAGCTCGATAGTACCCGAGGCAGAGAACGAGTATTTCTACTGTCGCCAACGCCACGCATTCTATTTCTGTCTGGTGTGCAGCCACAGGAGAGAGGTAGTAAGTATCGAGAAGAGGGCAAGGAAGAAAAGAAAAAGAAAACAGGAGAACATGAAACATTAAAGAAAGTAGCAAAATAATGAATAACAAATTAGGGTTCGGTATTAATAACCCCCACAAACTCCAATGGTGGCTGTAAAAAGCCTCATAAAAAGTGCGCCATGAGAGACATCAAAGCAGACAGAAGCTATCAAAAACTGCAAATGTAATTCAGTTTGAAAGAAACCGAGCCGACTTCCACTTCACACACAGTGACTCCTTTCCTTTCCAATTCAGCCCTCGGTGTAAGGGGAGAAGCTCGCCAAAATGTCCCTTCTGGGAGTTGCGGAGTTCGAAAATTGGGCATTTGACTTTATTTCAGACACCGACTAAGGGCAAGCGTTGCACCCGTCAGCAGTAACCTGGTTGGTTTTTCCATTTTTCTCCTACAAACCAATATAAACAGCTTCCATAGCAATGGTCCAGAACGGAGGGAAGAATGTGAACTACCAGGCCCTTTCTGCAAAGAGAAAGTCGAAGATATTCACCCCTAACCGCCACCACCGAGCGCACTGCATGAAAACCGCCTACATTGGTATTTAGCAGGATTTCGACACCCGGTGTCCTGAGAGCGCGAGCGGTTGCCTGGGCGCAAGAACGCGCCCCTGTTGGCGCTTGACTGGTAACGAGCAAATAGGCAGCACAGACTCATTTAGACCATATTCACGTTACGAAAAACATATTGGCCTAGTAAACTTTAAAACTGAGCGCGGCGCCGCTTCAAGGGCACAGCGTTCGTTTTTTTTTTTTTTTTTACTTTAAAAATGAGCGCGGTGTCCTTGAAGCGGCGCTGCGCTCGGTGTTAAAGTTAAACAAGAGAGGAGCGGGGGCGAGCGAGCGCGGCAGCCTGCAGAGCTGACCAGACGCTCGTGCGTCATGGCCTTTTGCCTGCAATTACCCGCACGGCAGGCATGTGTTTCCAATTATCACGCCCGCGTCTGGGCACGATAATTTGAAACACATGTCTGCCGCGCGCGTAACCGCAGGTAAAAGGCCATGACGCACGAGCGTCTGGTCAGCTTTTCAAACTCCCTAACTATAAGTCTCGCAGAGCAGCGCTTGCGCTACTCGAGGCTCGACCTAAAAAGGGAGCGTACAGGTGTCCAATGACCAAAAGCATGAGAAAGGAAGAATACGCTCTTCAAATTACAACAAGTATGTAAATATTTTGGCTGAGCAAGCTAATGGACACTTTCTCGTCTTGGGAGCCAAAAAGTGGAAAAGAAGCTCCAAATGTCAGAAACGGACACTTCCTTTAGGCATTTGTAAATTTTCCATAGTCATCAAGTTAAGGTTAGTGGACAAAAGGAGGTTTACGGGGATAAAAGATAGCCTTTCAAAATACAAAGAACACTCACAAGCCCAGAAGTTTTGAGTGTTCACAAATATTTTGCATGTAGCCTCCAAACCTGGAAATACACAAAGAGGTACTCATGTTAAAAGCAGGACTGAGGGCCTGATTACAAGTTTGGCGGACGGGTTACTCTATCACAAATATGATGGATATCCTGTCCGCCGTATTACGAGTTCCATTATGTTCCATTGGATATAATGGAGCTCATAATATGGCGGACGGGATATCCGCTCCTTTTGTGATGGAGTAACCTGTCCGCCAAACTCGTAATCAGGCCCTCAGTGTTTTTCCAGGGTGGGAGACGAAAGATAATACTATATATTTCATGTGGACAGATGGGAATGGATTTTTCCAGAGGGGGAGATATTTCCCTGATTAGAAATGAAAATTACCTGTCCAAATGCACAGTTAAGTGGTTCAGTCAGCAGATTTTCTAGCTAGTAAAAAATATGCATCATTAAAATTTGCCATTAGGTCTACTTCTGAAAAATCCGCAATTGCTGTAGTTTTCAAGGAGTAGTCCTGGGATTCTATATAAATCCCCACAAATCATAAATGAATTCTAAATAAAGGTGGACACCTATAAGAGTGGATTTGCTGCTCCTTCATGAAATGTGCCCACAGTGATACTGTTTCTTCGATGTCACCTTATGTTAGCTTAAAAAAGTTAGTGTTCGTCTTTCATGTCTTAGGCAACAACTCATTTGGGATACTTAGGATTTCAAGCTTTGCTAATGCATGATAATGAAACACACCCTCTCAGTTAGTGAACGAATTATGTGGGAACTTGTAATGACAATTCTGCAGTTAAGCATACACTGTGTGTATGAAACTAGGTAACCTCTTTAACCCTTTGATGTGTGCTTAATTGAGTAAATACAAACAGAATAAGGCAATATATAGTATATCAGCTGAGGTTTCCATGCTAGGGTTAAAGCCCATAATAAAGTTACCAGTGACATCAGCAGACATTGCATTTTTATAGCAGATAATACTTATTCTCCATACATTAGATTAGCCATTGGCGATCTTAGTAACACAAAATTGTATGAGGGGACCGGACCCAGAAGATGTTCCTTCTCTTTAGAATGAAACAGCTCCCTTTCTCTGTTACCAGAAAATGGTATTGAGTCCTCAGCACTAGTCAACTACGTATATCAGATATCATACTTATATCCGGTGGGTTGAAAATGATGAGAATGTATGAGTGTTGTACGTGATATGAAAGAATGCAGTAATAATGATGACATATTATCTTTTTTCATGTTACTAATAGTAAGATAGGCCTTGCATTTTACAACATAAAATTAAAACGTTAGACACTTCAAAATGTGACTGTGAATGAGAAAAAAATGAATACATAATTTTTGTAAATATTATAATTGCTGTATTGCTTTATAAGTATTTTAATAAGTATTTTTTTCATTGTGATTTTATACCAAATATAAACTATATAATAATGACAAAAGTCCTAACAATGAAAGATTTCTTGTTTGTAGAAATCCCCTATCACTCGGTAAAGTGAATCGAAGACTTGTTCTCGCCAGCTTGGTGTGGTAGATAGCGACAATTCAATGTGCAATGCTGCCCTAAATGGTACATCCATTTTAATCAGAAAATCATTCACCGAAACTCTTTGAAATGCCGAACCCTCCCAATGACTCACTTTCAGTCTTTCGAATGCTTTTCGGTGGAACTGTTCACATCCACTACCTCCAACCTCAGATTGAATGTGATTTACCACCCACCAGGTCAAAGCAACACCTTCATCGAGAAATGTATGGATTTCTCCTCCTCTCAACCTATCAGCTCGGACAACAATATCTTCCTTGGTGACTTCAACATCCACTGGGGAGATGTGGGCAACAGTTATGTGGACACTTTTACCTCCTTTCTCAATGGCAACGATCTCCAACAACACTGCCATAACTTTATACACCAAAAAGGCGCCATTCTGGATCTGAAAATCTCCAATTCCCCCTACCTAAAGGCATATGACCCCACCCCAGTCGACTAGTCTGATCACATGCAGATCACGTTGTCGCTAACCAGCTCTTACACCAAAACATATGGGCAACCCAAGAAAGCGAAAATATGGTTTAGAGGCACATCTAACCTTGACACAGAAGCCATGGCCATCATGGCCTTTCCCACCCTAATTCCGAGTACACCTCATCTTGACATTAACAAGGCCACTGACAAGTACAACTCCTGCATGGAATCCCTGATTGACAAATGTGCATCCCTGAAGTCCAAATTATCCAGACCAAAACCCTCTAGGCCTTGTTTCTCAAAAGAGCTTTATGAAGAACGAAAGCTTATCAGAAAATGTGGGAAAGAATGGAGACAAGCGCCATCTCACCTGAGTATGACTAAGCTTCGTAAATCGAGCAAACAATACAAAGACCAAATCTTCAGAGCCAAATCCTCCTATATCAGAGCCCTAGTGAATTCTGCAAAGAATAGACCAAAACGTCTGTTTAAGGTCATAGCACAGTCTACTAACCCCTCTATCACTTCGGCTCCTAAGCCATCCATGGTCTGTTGCAACAACTTTGTGGATTACTTTGATAAAAAAGTTAGAGACGTCCATATTTCACTTCCCATCAACAACTCCCTTGAAACAATTGAGTCTCTACCATGAAAGGCACTACACTCATGGTTATCTTTCTCTCCAAGCAGGACCTACAATGAACTATCTCCAAAGTAAAACCCTCAAACCATCATCAGGATGCCATTCCAGGCTCTATCAGCAAATCTCTTACCACACACCTACTACCCATTTGGACCACCATGGTCAGTTCCTCAGGGCCTCTTCCCAGAACCACTAAAAATGGGTCAAACCACTCTGCTCTTGAAAAAACAACCTCTCGATCCAGATAACCTGAGCAACTACCGCCCATTCTCCACTCTCCCATTTTTAGGCAAAGTCATCGAAAGTTGTGTAGCGCCCAACTAGCCTCACACATTTGAACAAACAGCCTCGAAGACACTCTCCAATCAGGTTTCCACCAAGGTCACAGTACAAAAACTGTGATCCTCCAAATAGTCGATGACTCCCTTAGAATCCTCGACACTGCAACTCCCACCTTCTGGTCTTCCTGGATTTATCCGCCTCATTCGACACTGTCAACCATCTTGACCTCCTTCGTATTCTTGAACTGTGCATTGGATGTGGAAGCACTGTTCTCTACTGGTTCTCATCTTACCTATCCAGCCGTTCTCAAATTGTGAAAATGGGCAACTTGTTCTTGAGACTAGTCACCATTCATCAAGGGGTCCCTCAAGGCTCGATCCTCTTCCCCAACCTTCTTCAATCTCTACCTAGAACCACTATGTGTGATTCTCAGAAACTCTGTGATTCTCTTCAGCATTTACGCTGACGATACCCAAATATACTTGAAAATCTCATCCCCGGACGATGTTGCTTTGCTTCCAAATACACTCTTAAAGATTCAAAACCGGATGTCCAACCACCATTGAAAACCTTTATTTTCATTTTTTCGTAAACAGTCAAACCAGCAGAGGCAGATATTATCAGCAATACGTTTACAGCTTGTAGAGGTCTACGTCAGAGTGTAGGACTACAAAATGGTACATGGTTACCAACCCCTTTATCAGTCATCAGACAGCATTAAGCTTATAGTAAAAAAACAAAAAACATCAGCACATCAACAGGCATCTTCCTCAGCCGAACATTCACTTATGTCCGATACACGCTGATCACTCGAGTGCAACTCAGGGTTTAAAAACACGTAGCATAACTCCCTCCAGGACCTGAGATCCTCTTCCAACTTCTCATCCCTCCTACTTGCTTTCATATGGACCTCCTCTGCCAGAGACCACTCACGGACATCCCTTATCCAGTCATCCAGGGAGGGGGAGCGCTTCCCCATTCAAGTTATTGCCACCCTGCGCTTAGCCAGAACCAGGAGGAATTATAATAATTTATACTCCAATTTGCGTTTCTTGAGCTTTGTGACAAGTCCAAGTAGACAATGCAGCAGGGATGTCTGTACCCTTAGACTCGTACCCCTTCTCACCGACTCCACCACCCGGGTCCAGAAGCAATGTACCTCAGGGCAGACCCAAGCAAGGTGCAGAAAGTCTGCCCCCATAGCGCCACACCGTGGGCATGCCTCTGAGCGCGCGTGATCAATGCGGCTCAGACCTATCGGGGTCATATATGTGCAATGTAAGTAGTTGAAATGTATCAAATTGAAGCGCGCATTGCAGGACACTGTGCGTGTGAGTGTGTTTATCGCTTTCCACTGTGAATCAGTCAAGGAGTCCATCAGGTCCCCGGCACATGCTGAGCGGGCCCTAGGGGGGCCCCTTCAAGTCTGAGCTCATAGCACTATATAGAAGGAAAATGAGTCGACGACCAGAGCCGCAGGTGAGCATTATGCTCAGTGTTTGTGTTGTAGGCGGAATATAGGGTATGTGAGCCATGTCGCCCTAGCCAGATCTGAAAGCCCAGAATATTAAAGAAACTGGCCCCCACTGTAGGAAGCTGGCTCTGTATATACTATACCAAAGTGAGGTATAGTGTGCACAGAGTCCAGTGGAACCCCAAAGGTAGGCAGAGGTAAAGTTAGATAGCACCTCACTCTCTATTTGTGGTAGTGTGGTCGAGCAGTAAGGCAGTATCAGAGGACAGTGTTAAGCATTTGTTGTACACACTCAGTCAGCAAATGAATTCACACACTCAAAGACTGAACTTCAGACCAATTGTTTTTGTATAAAAATATTCTTTTAGTTATTTTATTTTCTAGAACCAAGCAAGCCTGGCACAGGTAAGCAATAAATACTTTACAGTAGTAATGCAGTTTGTAAACAGTTTGAATTGAAATGGTCTATGCACTTTGTTTTGACTTACAGGATGTTTGCAGAGAAATGCAATACTTTGTAAATACAGTACATAGACTTGAATGGGCTTTTCAGTAAAATACCAGGTAAGTTACTTTTTAGATTACTTTTCTTACTCAGAGTAGTATGCCTGGATACTACTCCGGGACATTTCCTGTAAACAGGTAAGTAAAATCGTTTTGGTTAAATAGTACAATTTTAAAGAATTTCTTTAGATTTTCAAACTCCACACTTAGAAATTTTTCCAAGAAAAACAGTCAATGTTATCCTACGGATGAAAATAGTGTTATCGGTTTTGAGGTAAGTATTTGGTAGTGGGAGTTGAGGTTCTGGGGGTAGACTCAGGGGTCCCCCAGGGTCAAGGATGCACCCTAGTTACACCCTCAGCGGCTCTAGGGCGGCTGGGTGCAGAGTGCTGAGGCCCAATGTTATCCAATGGCGGATAGGGGTCCTCCGGTTGGTGGCTGCTGGCAAGCAGGCCACTTGGTTGTGGGAGCAAAGCTCCTGGACTTTAGCTTAGGGCAAATGGGGAAACAAAGTAGCACCAAAGGTGCACCCTCAGCGGCACTAGGGTGGCCGGGTGCAGGGTGCTGTTTTGACGTCGGGCGCCCTGTTGTTTTCAATGGGGAACCTCCGGTTTGCAAAGGCACTGCAGGCTTGGGGACGAAGGTCTTCTGGGTGCGACCACCACTTCGAAAGGTAAGTTGGGAAGTTAAGGGTTGGTTGGGCACCGTCGGTTTGGGCACCCAAGGCCGTGGGGCGTCGGGTGAAAGGGTGCCTTTTGGGGTCGGATCTTCTTACCAGCTCCTGGTCGCGGTTGGGGGGGGGACCTTCTGGATTTAGGCTGCAGGCGTAGGCTGGAGGCTTGAGGCAGGTCAGGGGTCACCGGATCTCGGGTCAGGATCGCCGGGGTGACCTCCTCGTGGTGTTTGCCCACTCGAGCTCGGGCTGTGGACGGCGGGTGCAGAGTGGGGCGGATCCGCTGTGTCCGGCCGGAACCAGAGGTTGCAGATTAACAAATCCGGTGTTCACGGGAGACACAGTCTTTGTAGTTGAAGGCAGGCAGGTCCTCCGGGGTTTTCAAGGTTGCTGGCTGCAGGACACACCGGGATTTTGCAGGAGCAGGTTCGAGGTGGAGACAGGCCGGTAGGGCTGGGGCCAAGTCAGTGTGCGTCTTCCTCTTGTTAGCTGCTGCACAACTGTTCAGTCCTTCTTCTTCTTCTCCTTGTAGTTTCTTCTTGTCTGAGGAAGCAAGACAAGAAGGTGCCCCTAAATACTAGATTTAGGGGTGTTACAGGTAGGTAAAAGGTAGGAACCAATGGGTCCCTTCCCTGGGGTGGGTACACCCCCCTATTATGCCACCCTCCAGTGGGAGGGGGGCATGAGCCTGTCCCTGCAAGATGGCGGGGACTGAGAGTTGGACTTCACCTCGCCTCCCCCGCCTGGGGGGTGGAGTTGGCAGAGGTGGGCACACCTCTCTTCCTCACTTGTTATTCCCACCGGTTCTCCCGCCCAAAGTGGGGGTCAGAACCAGTGGGGACCAGTTGCTGAAAGCAGCAAGTGGCCTGGGGAAGCTCACAAAGGGAGCAAGCCTTTGAAGCTTCCCCTTCGTGAACCCTGCCCATCCTGGGGGGGGAGGCTTGGCACCTTGTCCCAGGATGTGCATTATTTCAGGCCCCAGAGAGCAGCAGGCTCTCGACCCACCCAGGGGTCCAGAAACATGTCTGGTGGTGGCAGCTGAAGCAGCCACTCAGCCTGGACACTAGTGGTGGGTTAGTTTTCAGGGGGCATCACTAAGATGCCCTCTGTGTGCATTTTTCATTAAATCCCACACTGGCATCAGTGTGGGTTTAATGTGCTGAGAAGTTTGATACCAAACTTCTCAATTTTCAATGTAGCCATTAGGATGCTCTGGAGTTCGTAATGACAAACTCCCAGCACCTCATACTCTTATAGGCAGCACTGCACTTACAATGTCTAAGATTTGACTTAGACACTGTAGGGGTACAGGGCTCATGCACCTGTACCCTCACCACTGGTATAGTGCACCCAGCTATAGGGGTGACTGATCTAGGCCAGGGCAGTGGGTTGTAGGCATGGCACACAGAGATGTGTGCCATGTCGACTCTTCACTTTGTTCTGCACCAAAACACGCAGCCTGCAAAGGCAGTGTGTGAGTGTAATGGTACAGGACCTCTAAGGGTGGCACAATAAGTGCTGCAGCCCTTAGAGGCCTTCTCTGGACACAGTGCCCTGGGTACCTGTGGTACCATTTACCAGGGGCTGACCTGTAGCCAGAGATGCCAATTGGATTTAGGCTTCAATGCAGTTTTAGGGAAAGAACATAGGCCCTGGCTACCTGATTAGCAGGAGCCCAGGGCACACTCAGTCAAAGCACATCAGCAATTTAGCAAAAAGTGGGGGCAACCATGCAGAAAGAGGGCACTTTCTCACACCCACCCGAAACATTCGCAAGCCTGCTCTGAGGATATAAAGGTTTTGTTTGGGTACAGGTCCACTAACACCTGACAGCCCCCTCCTCCATGAGATCCCCTCCAACATTTTCCTCACAGGAGTAAGTATCCATATGGGGAGTTCCCTATGGAATGGCGCGTGTTTCAATACGTATTCTACGAACAGTTGCCACACTTTTGTGGTCTGTTTGACCACAAAGGGCATGTCCCCCGCGGTTCCAGCACCCTCCATCAGGGACGTTTGGAGTCTGTCTTGTTGGACTCGCCCCTTCAGAAGTCTTTTTCCCCCTCATCCAGCCACTGGGCCGCATGCTGTAACTGTGTTACACAGTAGTATAAATCCATCCTGGGTGCTTCGAGTCCCCCCTCCTCATACCGCCATGTCAATACGTGCATGGCTACTCTACTATGACGGCCAGCCCAGAACAGAGAGACCAACACTGAATTCAATTGGCTAAATAAGCGCATGGGAATGTGACACATCGAGTTCTGGAACGCATATAGGCACCGCGGCAGCACCACCATCTTAGAGACCACCAGCCTGCCCATAAGGCAGGCTTGCGGCAGCAAGTTCCAAAAATACACTGATCCCTTGAGCGCCTCTACCACCCTGGACATGTTGAGGCGCAGGGATTGCGATTCGTTGTGTGTTACCTGCACTCCAAAATATCTGAAGTGACCAGTTTCCCATCTCAACCCAAGGTTTGGAAGCCGCTTCAGCGGCACCGCAGATAAATTAGCCAGAGGGAAGAGCAAAGACTTGTGCTTATTTAGCCGCAAACCTGAGTACACTCCGAAATCTTCCAAGAGCTCTAGTAGCTTGGGTATCACTTTACGAGGAGATATAGAACAGGGCATCATCAGCGTATAATGAGATTACCTGCGGACTCCCTTCAATATTAATGCCCCACCCATTGAGGTCCCTGCGTGCCCAAATAGCGAATGGTTCAATGGCCAGAGCGAAAAGCAATGCAGATAGCGGGCAACCCTGATGCGTTCCCCGCCCCAGCGTCCACATCTCCGACCGGGACAGACCACCCTCACCTGAGTGCTCGGGTCAGTGTAGAGCAGTTTAAACCTCCTACAAAACCAAGGGCCAAACCCAGAGGATCTCAACACTTCCTGTAGATACCCCCAGTCAACAGTATCAAACTCTTTCTCAAGATCCAAGGCTACTAGTGCAAGTTCCTCTTGCAAGCCCTGAACCTCATGCATGATGTGTGTTAATCGTCGTATATTCATGCCTGTATTGCGGCCGGAGATGAACCCGCATTGATCTTCATGTATCAAGAGGGGCATATATGGAGACAGATGCCTAGCCAGTACTTTACACAATATTTTGACGTCAGTATAATTCTGGTTAATGAGCGATATGCCGCTGGGTCCCGAATGTCACCCCCCTGTTTCAGAAGCATACAAATCTCTCCTTCTCACATGGTTGCGGGAAGTACTCCCCATTCATAGGGCTCCTCATATAACTGTAACAGAGGTTGGGCCAGCTTTTCCGAGTAGGTTTGATAAAATACCAGAGGAAACCCGTCTCCCCCCGGCACTTTGGCCCTGGGGAGCTCTGGCAGCGCCTCTAGGGTCTCTGCAAGTAACAACCATGCCTCCAGCTCCTCCAACCACCATTTAAAACTTAACTCAACTAAAACAGAATTTATTTTGATCTCACCTCCGAAAGCAAAACCGCCAGTACAAGAATGGATTGCCAACTTTCCCACCTTCAATGCCTGTCCTGCCATTGACACGAGTGCCCGAAAACTCAGCATCATCCTTGATAATCGTCTCAGTCTTCACAGCCACATAGCAGCCATGGTCAACAGCGCACACCACCAACTTAGGCAGCTTTGGGGCAGCAGACAATTGATTCCGGAACAAGACCTCAAAACGGTGGTGCAGTCTCTTGTTCTCTCTAGACTAGACTGTGGAATTGCCCTCCTCTCAGGCATTCCCAAAGTTCACCTAGGCCCACTGAGAACAACACTACATGCTGCAGCATGATTCGTCTTAGGTCTCAAGAACTTTGACCACATTACTCCTGCCCTGCTAACCCTCCAATGGCTCCCCATTGAAGTGCGGGCCCAATTCAAAACCGCTTGCATTACCCACAGAGTGCTGCACTCCTACACACCCTCCTATCTAAACAAGAAACTGAAAATCTCTGAAGCAAATAAGGGTTCCAGAAATGCCCAGTCCCTGCTCCTGGAACCCCCCTTCAGTCGAGAACAATACATGAACGAGTTTTTCTCTGGTAGCGCCACTAAAATCTTGAACTCTCAGCCTCCCTCCCTCTGTCTAACCACCTACCTAACAACCTTCAAACAGGGCCTCAAGCTCCTTCTATTTGACAGACATCTTGGTTAAGTCACCCTCGACCAGACTTAAGTAATTTCTCCACTGCGCCCTGATCTGCCTTCATTTAACTGTGTATGTCCTCTGCCCAATTGTTGTAACTGTCTCTTGTGGTAACTCATGTACACATCCACTGATGAACGTCCAAGTTTAACTACAATTTCTGTAACCCACTGTACCCCTGTATCCTGTGTGTCGTAAAGCACTCTGATGCCTTCGGGCCATATCCATGCTATATAAAATTGCAAAAATAAAATATGACACCCCCTTCCTTCTTCTCCTTCATGCTTTCAATGAGGCAAAGCGTCACTGCAGTCAGTATCTTTTCACTAGACACTTTTACACTCTTACTGACAGGTAAGCCTACACTCATCTCACAGCTTTGTTCTGCCTCTTCATAAAGCTATTAGTGAGTCCAATCCTTTTTTGAGTAGCATTCCCGATCTTAATTTAAAAGCTAGGATCGTAGCAAGCGTGAATACTCAGTGACAAGTGGATGCAACTTCATTAATGGACAACCTGTGCTAGTGCTGTGTCAGTGGTCAAAGCTCCCCGCCCACAACCGAGTGTCCCTAGTCAATTCCTCTGACCGACAAAAATACAACGAAGAATAAAGTATTAAATCTAAAGTATCACCTCACCTGCAAAATCAGGCTGAGACTAACCTGTTTGCCAGCGCCGTAATTCCAGGACACACTGCCTTTCATTTTGATCATGAAATCATTACCAAATATGATCAATTGTTTTGAATTCATCTGCTATAACTATGCAGATGACACACAGATACTTCTGAGATTGGAAAGCCCAAAGGATATTGGCACATCAAAAATCTTCCATTGCCTCCGGGCCATTGACCAATGGACGACAAGAAGTCATCTCAAATTAAATGCCTCCAAAACCAAAATACTCACCTGTGGCAAATGGAAAACCTTTGACCCTCTCTGCGCCTGGCCTGACAATCTAGGACCACAGTCAAAAATATCTAAGGAAGTAAGAAACCTCAGAATTACCATGGACACCAAGCTATCAATGAATGCACGAGTGGTTGAGGTTGCCAAATCAAGCTTTCTCACAATGAAAACACTGCAAAGCATCTTCCTGCAGCTAGGATTCCCACTCAAGGTTCAAGCTGCCATCTCTCTTGTCCTATCAAAACTGAATTACACTAATGGTCATGTCACAGCTCTGTGTTGTCAACTATGAGAAGATTACAGAATTCAGAACACTGACACTAGACACCTCCAACCCGTAAAACCACAGGCACAGATCTCCCTCCTGGTATGCAGGTAGTCAGGTAGCCAGTCACGTACATTACAAGATGTAGATTTATTGTAGATGATATCTCTAGGTTACAGGTTATAAAGGAGATGCCCCACAAGGAGCAGCATCCTTACTACACAGCACACTCTCTCCAGCTGACACTCTTCCAGGCCAGGCACTCATCACAGACACACTGGCTGAGCAGCAGTGAACTAAGGAACCCTGGAGAGGTTGCATCATACCAACATCGGGTTACAACACATCTCCTCCCCTTAGAGAAATAAATGAAAATACAACAGGATATAAAATGGATAATACAACATTCAATAAGTCCAACAAAAATTAAAACTCCTAAATCATCAAACCAGGAAAGTACAATTACTCTCATAAATTATCAGGACAGGTAAAAACAATTACAGCACCGCCTACTGCAGCCTATCACAGGGAATACAATTTCCACATCACTCATATTATCAAAACTATGCAATGCATGGCAGTACCAGGGAACTACTCACACTTTCTAGAGCACACACTTAATTGTTAACCATTTAGGAAGGACTCAACAGACCAGGGACTACTCACAGCCCTCTACTGCACACACCTTTGCAAATATACTATATAAATGACAGGACCAGGGAACTATTCATGCCCTCTACTGCACACACTAATCCTTAACCCCTTAGGAAGGACTCAACACACTTAGGGTACATCACACATGCCCCCAACACTATCTCCTCAACCCCTGAGGGAGGAGAATCTCAAATTATAGATCACAAGACACTCACCCTATACTGCATAACACGTCACCCCAGACCAGGGGTACATAGCCACATCACCCACCTGCTACATAAGCAACAGGACCAGGGGTATATAACAACTTCACCCCCTTCTGCATACAACAACAGGACCAGGGTATATACCCACTTAACCGCCCTTCTGCATACAACAACAGGACGAGGGGTAAGCACTAAAGACTCATCATAACCACTGCACGCTGCTCCCAGACTCCTGCAACATCTTACAGGAGTATAAATGCAAAAATTTCAGATCGTTAGAATGACACCATACTCAAACATTCAGTATCGCATTAAGTAAAATACACTTAACAGCATATAGAAAGATCATACATTAAAAATTATTCTCAACCGAGTTCACCGCGGTGAGCAACTTCTCACCCGACACATCGCAAACACAAAGTCCTTTGTTTTGGTGAATGACATCTCAACTGAATGAGCAAAAACAGCATCGTTCTGCTGCCCAAACATCCTCAGGTTACCTCAAGTTTAACTGCCAGTGCGATCCATAACATTGTGCATGCAATTAAAATAAAACATTAGCGAGAAGACCACGCGGTCACAAGATAGAGAAGTCCAAGGCCAGTATCCTGTAACAAAACGGCGCCTCCATGTTGAGAGGGATGACTTCATGAGGTCAAGCACATCTCAGTGAGGTCATACTGATGCTGGCGCTCCTGCTTCCAGATGGACATCTTCACAAGTGCTGGACTCTCTCTTTAGCACACAGCCGCCACTGAGGAAACCTCCCCGCTCGAGATGATGGCTCACCTGCTCCTCTGTAGGTGCCCGGTAAGGTACCTCACAAAGGCCTCACAATGCCTTACACTACTATACTGCTTTGTCTAGCACTCGCGTGCAAGCCTCAGGTCTCTGATCAACGCTATTCCACTGTACGCCATGCCACTCTATGCTATTCCACTGTATGCCACTACACTCTATGCCACTCAACTCTCCACTATTCCACTGTATGCCACTTGACTGTATGCTACTTCAGACTATGCCACTCCACTGTATGCCACTCCACTCTACACCACTCCACTGCACACAATTTAACTGTAGGCTACTGTCCTCTACAACACTCCACTATGTGCTATTTCACTCTACCCCATTCCACTATATGCCACTCTGGTCTACGCCACTCCTCTATACACCACTCCACTCTACGCTCTTTAATTTACACTATTCTACTTCACTCCACTCCATTGTACAACACTCCACTCTACGCTATTCCCCTGTATGCCGCTCCACACTATGCCACTTCACTATACGCTATTCCACTGTATGCCACTCCACTGTATGCTACTCTACTCCAAGCCACTCTACTGTACACCACTCATCTCTGTGCTATTACACTGTACGCCACTCCATTGTACACCACTCCATGGAGAAATATTTCTCACAAAAATGGTACGTCCTAGGTACTATTGTGGTACTCTGTAAACGTTTTTAAAATTGTGTAGAAAAATATAAATTAAATTCTATACCTATCAAAACTTTAATAAAGTGGTAATAAGTAGGGAATAATATTAAAACCTACAACTTACCTATAATGAAGGCCGTAACCCAAAACACAGGTACAGTGTATTGAAAAACATATGCCTACCTTTAAATTTTGTAAAGGCAGCCATTAGCCAATTATATACTGCCTTCTCACCGGCATATACTGCAGTATATTGCTAAGTTACCGCAGTATACCATGGCACAATATATAATTAAAGGCCCGAGATATTATTGTATTCTGTTACCATTGTGTCACACATGGTCTCGAATAGGCAACACACCATGCTTAGACCCTGTGTTGCTTGGAAGATGGAGAGAAACACAAATCAGCGCAAGTGCTGTCTTACGTTAATCTGCACACCATATTGTACATTCCTGGCAAGTTTAATCCACATCCATATGCCACTCTACTCTACACCATTCCAGTCTAAGACACTACACTGTACACTACTCCACTTTATGCTATTCCACTCTATGCCACTGCACTGTATGTCACTCTACTTTATGCTATTTCACTGTTGCCACTCCACTCTAAGCCACTCCACTGTATGCTATTCCACTGTTGCCACTCTACTATATGCCACTCGACTCTACGACACTCCACTGAATGCCACTCCACTCTACGCTATTCCACTGTACACCACTCACCTGTACAGCACTCCACTCTATGCTATTCTACAGTACGCCATTGCACTCTACGCATCTCCACTATATGACACTGCAGTGTACACCTTTCCACTTTTCGCCACTCCACTCTATGCTATTCCACTGTATGAAGCTACACTTTATGCCACTTCACTGCATATTAGTCCACTGTACCCCACTCCACTCTACGCCACTCAATTGTGCGCTATTCCACTGTATGCCACTCCACTGTACGCTACTACACTCTAGTGTGGCTCAATGGTTAGAGCGGCAGACCCTGATGCAGAGATCTGGCCCGGGACCAGGGTTCAATTCCCGCCTCGGCGGGTCTTGGGCTCAATTTCCTCGGACCTGATAATTCTCGCCTCGGTGCCTATTCTAATCATGGGTCCCACTCTGCAACTCTGGGCAATAGCTTGCTTAATCTCCACAACGGCCCCAACAGCGCTGGGATGCCTGGCTTCACCCTGGGGGTGCCCAGGAGTGGACATTTCACAGGGAAAAGCCAGGAAGGGTTCCACAGCGGTATGCGTACAGCGCCTGGACACCCCTTTGGGGGTATGGGTGCGCTTTACAAGTACAAATTTCATTTCATTTCTACACCAATCCACTACTACACTCTACACCAATCCACTGTATGCCACTCCACCCTACACCACTCTGCTCTACACTATTCCACTGTATGCCACTATAGTGTACACTACCCCACTGTAAGCTAATACACTGCATGGCAATCCACTCTATACTATTCCACTGTATGCAACTCCACTCTACACCACTCCATTCTATGCTATACCACTCTACGCCACTCCACTGTATGCTACTCCACTCTACGACACTCCACTATATGTTATTCCACTCTAACCCACTCCAATGTCTGCCACTACAGTCCAGGCCACTCCACTATACTCCACTGCACATGGGAAAACACTTATTACTAATCTACTAACTATCAACTCTAATTTTGGGTTCCAGAGCAGCGTGCTACTCGCTACAAACCACTTCAATGCCTCGTCAGGGGTAGTATAATTACAATTAGAAACATGCCATTCAGCAAATGATACTTAACAAACAAGCAAATGATACTTAACAAACAAAATGTTTACAAAACTAAATCACACGAGTATGCTATCATATCTATAAAAATTCTGTTTGGCCCACAACCAGGCCTTTAATACAAAACATGAAGATCTTATCCTAAAAGAAGTCTAATCAATCTGACATTGTTTGAGAGGGATTTTTTTCCTTGGTTTTATTAGGCTTCCTGTCCACCCATCTCCCCTTGAGAATGACACATATTGCACCTGGAATAAAATTCCACTCACCCTTAATTAAAATGTGGACTTACCTCCCCAGCAGTGTGTTCCAAAGCCATTCCCCCCCTAAGGTGCCATGTCGATTGAAGAAGCAGAAAAGGGGGAAAAAGGATGAGGCCTCACTCACATGGCTAACTTGGTGTTCAAGATTATACAGAATGAGACTTGTTGCACTATTAAGAAACTCACATTTGAGATGGTATGTCCAGTCTGCTGAAAACAGTAGGCGGGCTGCCTTGACAGGGAAATGTTATTGACTAGTTAAGTGGCTTCAGAAAATAGGATGTCTTTATAAAATGCCAAGGTGTGGCATACCACCTCAAACCCCTTCTGGTCCAGCCCCCTCTACTTGTTGCAAGCTTTTTCCTTCCCTGAGTCCCTTTAAGACTCAGAATTCCAGAGTAGAGCTGCATGCCCCCCGGCTTGGTCATCAGGAGCCTTATGTTCAACCACAGCAATATTTGAAGCTCTGTGATAGTCTACTCACTGTGAAACTAAGTGTGAGAAAGCCTGGAAGCTGGGGATCCCCCAACTCTTCTAGCTTTGAGGATAAGAAGAAGCTGACAATCCAGACCTAGAGGTCTCTCTGCGACGCCTGCTCCAACGTTTCTAAAAGCAGTATAGTTCATCGAAATGGCAAAGGCATCACATTAGCACCAGCTACCGTTAGCGCCGCTCAACTCAAGTTCAAGTCATTGCCATATGGTACTGTGTCTCACTGATGGTTGGTGAGATAGGGAGAGTCCTGAAGAGGGTAAAACCAGTGTTTTCATCATCAACCTTGGCAAGTGGAATCACAAGAAAAACATCTGAAGTGAATTTATTTCTCATAAATTGTAGAATCTCGAGTGCTAGAAACTTTCCATGGCCTGCAGTTCCAGACCTACTTGCCCATCTAAGGGCTCGGATTGCACAGTTCTCTTAGGAAGAAAGAAGTTTACTCTAAGGTGACTTTTCTTAGCATATAAGGTCTCTACTGATGATTTATTTCTCCTCAGCCCCGCTGGACTTTGT
>CAWUFW010028214.1:0-22859 GCA_963921515.1 Calotriton arnoldi | reverse complement strand
TGCTAATTTTAAAAGAATGTCGTTTTTGTCAAGATGGTTAGCATATTATACCCCTCGCATTTTGCATAGGATGTTTCAGTCTATTCCTGATCAATGTTTTTGGTGCCATCTAGAAGACATGGGGAATTGGCGGATATCTTTTTTACATGCCCAGCTCCTTCCCCATATTGGCATAAGTTGTTTCAATAACTTAGGGCCTGATTATGATGGAGGTCGGACCGCCATCCTGTCGGGAACGGGCCCTGCCGACAGTGAGTCAGTGGTCCCGCCAGACAAATTACGATCCGGTCGCCGTGGAGATGGTCGGAAGCATGTCTCTTAGCATTGAGGCTTGTGCTGCGGCCCGAAAAAGGGCTGCAGCACAAGCCTCACTGCTAAGATGCATGTTTGGAAACATCCCTGCACCCATGGCAGACACCAGGCAGTGCCTGCCACAGGGTGCAGGGATGTTTAAGGGAACACCACAGGTGACCCCCAGACCTCATAGCCCTGAGGGCCTGGGTTAAGGGGGCTCGCAGAGACACTTTCCACCTGCCTTTTCATGGCGGGCGGACACCATGAACTGGCAGGCGGAAAGGGACATTGTAATCCCTACGGCCGTGCCTGAGCAGGCACTGCCCCTATTGTAGGGATTGCAGTCCCTCCAACGGTCCAATGGGCTCCTTGAGCCATTTGGATGTGAGGCGGCTGGTCCCTCTGCCAGATTCCGCCAGGATGCGGCGGGTGGACCTTTAGGGGCCGACTGCGGTGGGACCGCCACCGACGGCCTGATGGTGGCGGTCCCACTGCCATCGTAATCAGGCCCTAAGTAAATGTGATCAAGTGGTGATAGGGCCTAAAGCTATTTTAGTATCATTTATCTCGTCATATGCCATCAGTTGGATCAATAAGCATGTACAATATTTTATAGAGTCATGGACATCCCATCGGCCTATCCCACCGCTCTCATCCGGGATCCCAGCTAGAACAAATTTTTTGTCTAGTAGTCGCACTGCAGCGTTTGTTCCTCTACGACTGCTGGCTCTTCTTCTCCAGGGCTGGCAGTAGCTGGGAAAGTTTGCTTGGTGGTTGTTGTAGCCATGAGCTGGGTCCCACAGTGGCTCTAGAGGCAGCAGTGTGGATACGGAGGCCTGCTGCTGTGATTCACATACAGCCGGATTTGTTCCCGCATGTCCCCTCTCCACCCACCGGTGAGGTTGACCACCTTGCTGCCAGTGCCGGGACCTTGTTTGGATACACTGCCTGCTCTGCTCTCCAGGATATGCTGTTGCCGTTCTGTGAAGGAATTACTATCCCTAGCAGATTCCCTGCAAATCTGTTTTATTTGTTGTGAAGGAACAGTTCTAAAAGTGGGGAATATAATGGCTCATTGGCTGACCTTTGCACTTCTGATTGGCAAGATTGTTGCAGGTAATGGCTGACCCATTCAGTTTAAAAATATTATTACCCGTTTTTTCTTATTTGTGATCTTTATTAGTCGCATTTCAGGTCCATTCTACAAATATGTTATTTTTGTGATGGTGTGTATCTTCTCCCCGTAAACTCTGCTATTATGCTGTAAGTTTATGAAATTATAAGTGCTGCTTTTGTAATTTATGACATTTTCATATAAAATGTTGCACTTTCTAAATACGACATTCTCATGTGATCCCTGCTAAAGTTTAATATATGGACGGCCTTAGGAAACCTCCCCTTGATAAGAATTGCGTCGCTGGGTGGTTGTTTGATTTCTTCCATGCCATGTGTCCCTGCGCTGCCTTTGCTGTGTTAAGTTTGAATTTTTTTTATTGCCTTTGTCTATGCAGGCTGAAAGCTTGCCTGGTTTATTTATAGTTTTACTTTACATTTTCGCTAGAGTTGCTTGTAAGTAATATTTGGTGGATACAGCCTTGCCGGTGAAGGGGTGACAAGACTGGCTCCTTCTGTGTTAATCAAAAAGCTGCCAAGGAGGCGGTGGTAAACGATGCGTGGAAGCAATCTGGAAGAGCTCCTTTCTTGAGTTTTTCAGCCGTTTTTGTTTTACAGTGAAAGGAACAACTCCTAATTTGCACGTGCACATCTTCAGAGAAACTTTACAGTTTAAAATACAATATCAACTAAGTCTCTCCATTTTGTGCATTTTAAATAGGTTTTTGAGACTTATTTGCTTTTTTTGTAAGAGCTTAATCAATGTGATTTTTAAATTTTTAATGCTTTAGGGTTTGGGGCATTTAATGTCATGGTTTAACATGCCTCTTTTATACCTTGTTTCACTAAAACAGTTTTGTCTTCATTATCGTGTATAAAAGCACTTCCAGACATATAAGTACAGACTACCAATTGCACCAAAAAAAACACTTTAAATAAGTACTTCTCAATACAGTGCTAAGCTTCTTTGTTAAAGAAGTGCATTTTTTTTATTTGAAGAGACTTTATCATATTTTTATTAAATAGCAAAGAAGCCCATCCTTGGGTGTGTTTCCATGCACCAGTGGAACGTGATGTTGTAGAACCCAGGATAATGTGCTCCATTTCAAAGTACTTATACGGTTCCAAAGGCGAGACCTATTGGCTATGCAAATGCTTGTTCCCCTTTCCTTTCTGGTTGACCCCTTCAACTAGCCATCCTGTCAGGAACGGGACCGGCCAACAGGGAGTCGGCGGTCCTGCCAGTCAAATTATGGACTTTGGTATGCCAAAATGGAAAGGTCTAAAGCCTTCGAGGAGTCATATGCCCAGCGAGTCGGAAGTCTGTTGAGATACTTAGCAGTCTGGCAATCATTTGAGCTTTGTGAGCACCATTCTTCTCCATAGGTAGCTCTTTGAATTAGTAGTATTTTAGCTCCCTTTTGAATTTTAAAACTTTATATTTCTTGTTATAGGATATAGATTCAAACCTCACTGGAATGATTTGAATTAGACATTAATGTACTATATTAACGGGTTGATAGTGTGAGTGTTTATATCCAATCTTACGGAATTTTTGCACTTTATCATTGATTGTTCAATATCCATTCGGAAATTAGGTAGACTTCGCTTCATTAGGAAGGAGTGGACTACGGCTAGAGCCCATAAAAGTCGAGTTACCTCATGGACTCACTGCTTAACTCCCTTGCAAATTTTGTATATTTACACTGTGATTGAAGAAGTTTTATTGTAGCTCTTTATAATCCTGCAACATGACAATTATGGGGAGGGTGGTATGAACGACTTGCTGCCGATATCAATTCCACTTGCTGCTAATTGTTATTTATTATGTGATGTAATCGTTTTTTGTATATTCGTGATGTTTCAAACATGTATTATAGCACTTTATTATTCTTGTTGCACTTTAATTAAGAGCAGAGGGATAGGGGTGATTTGTTGCTAACCTTAATGCCAGTTGCTGGAATCAGTAACTATTTACTATGAGATCGAAGTGTTTTCTGCATATTCATGAGGTTTCTAAAGATGTATCACTATAGCATTTTATCATACCTGTTACTGTGTTACAAAGAGGAGAGGGATACAGGTGATTTGCTGCTAGTATTAACATTCATTGCTGGAATGAATTGTAGTCACTGTACTATAGGTTTTTTATCATGTGATGTTATTGCAGTCTGAGTGTGTTTCTGTTCTCTTTTCTCTTCTCATATTCTGTTCATTAATAATTGTTTTTTTTAAAAAGAATGTTGTATCTTATCTGTCTGTTAGGTTACTGAGACATAGTGGGTGGAAGCCAGTGCAGGACCTGATGAATCTTTAACCCACAATACAAGTCAAATGGAAAGAATGACTGGGACACTGTAGAGTGGGATTCAGCATAATGAAAATTACTGGTAAATAATCTGCACAAGAAACAGTCTTCACAACTCACAAGAGTTTTTAGCACACATATGCCTTTACCAGACATGGAAAGTCTATTTATGGTAAAGATATGTGTGTGTGTTAGGGTTAGTGGTGGGTAGGGGTCTTAGGTTGGGATGGGTAGGGGTATAGGGTTGTGAAGGTATTTTAGGGTTTAGGGATTGGTAGGGTGGTATGCATATTTTTACGGTTTAGGCGTGGGTAAGGGTATTGGTAGGCTATCCTGTTTTAGGTTTAAACCTGTAATAACTCCACCGAAAGAGAAATAGCCCTCACCAGTGTAAACATATAGGGGCATATGTATCAAAAAAGAGAATTGCGATTCCCAAATAGCGATTTTTACCAAATCGCTATTTGAGAATCGAAAAATGCGATGTATGTAAAAAATTGCAAAGATTTAGCGAATCGGTAATAATTGCAATCGCAATTACCAATTTCTAAAATAGCGATTCCTTAATAGCAAAATTGCTATTAAGAAATCACAAATTTACGAATTTGCTATTCAGGAGCAGATTGATGACATCACAACCAGGAAGTATGACTGCCCATGCTGTTTCTGATTGCCTGAGGCTGTGTCAGAGGCTGGGAGCAGGAGCACACCACTTTGAAGTCCATCTGTAGTGCAAAGACACCATCCAAAACACTATGGATACACAGGAGAAGGAAAAAGAGGCTGCTGTAAGGAAAAGGAAACAAAAATTTAGTGAAAAAGAACTTGAGGTCCTCATTGAGGAGATGGTGAAGAGCCATGAACTGCTTTTTGGCAAGAAATCTCTGCACATCCCAGAGTCAGAGAAGCGAAAAATCTGGCTGGACATACAGGCTAAGGTAAATGCCATTGGTGTCACACAGCGCTCCATTGGGAACCTTTGCAAGTGCTGGTACGACATGCACTCAAGGGCTAAAGAAAAGGTTGCCAACAGGCTTGCGGAGGCTAAGAAAACTGGTGGAGGTCCATCTACTGAGCCTGCATCCACACCCCTTGAGAATTTGGTGGAGTCCACCCTACAGCCAGAAAGCATCAGCGGGGTTGCAGATATTGACAGCTCAGCCACGCCCAACACCAGACAAGGTAAGATGCATGCTAAATCAACCCTGACACATTACCCACAAAACAACACACTCAGGAATGCCTCAATATCAAAGTATCAATGCCACTCCATTCCACAATTTCCTGGTCACCCAGCAATGCATCATGGGAGATGTAGTCACACACATAACACAGTTGAGCAATGACACACAGCAATGTATCTGCAGTTGACACACAACAGTAAAAACCAAAATGAAACACAGCAGTTGGGTACACCAACTGTATCCAATTTTATTTAGTGAACAATTGAAAGCAGGACACACAATAAATAGTGCTCTTGTATTTACAGGTGAACCTGCAACACAGGGTGACGACACAGAACCTGATGAGGCACCACAGCTACAGGAACAGGCAGGAGGAGAGGAGACAGAGCATACAACACAGCCAACACCTGTGCAAAAACTACGCCGTTACACTGTGCCTCCACTCCAGGAGTTGGAGGGAGAACTGGAAGGCATACAGGATGAGCCACATCCAGAGCAAGAAGAGCAGGCACAGCAGGAACATGAGCAGCCTCCTATGCACCGTAGGGACGGCAGTCGCATGAGACGCAGGCCAAGGGCACAAAACACCACAGAAGTAGGAGATGATTCTTCTGTATTTTCTGGCCTGGAGGGCACAATGGTCAAGGTTCAGCGTCTGCAAGCAAAAAGCATGCGGTCAATGAACAGGTAGCTAGTGTCTGTCAATCACAATCTACCAGACATAAAGGAGGGCATCAGAGTGCTAAACAACACTGTTGAAGAGGGCAATAAGGCATGTGCAGACAGCATTAAGGAAATGACTGTAGCCATCAAAGAGCTCTGTGCCACAATGCAGAGGAACCATGCATCCAGGCGCAGGGAAAAACAACATCTATTTACCCGTCTGGATCATTACAGTAAGGCAGTCAACCGTTTGTGCAATGCCACATCTGTACTATCAAGACGCACAGTGTCGGTGCAGATTGAAATGGCACACTGCAGCCAGGATGTTGCCAAAGGTTTGGTGCAGGTCACCAATGCAGCTGACCAGCTACAAACCGCAAACATATCTGGAACAGGTCTTCTGGGGGCAGGGGACAGTGAGGTCTTCAGCCGCAGCAGCATTACCCCACCAATGACAGAACCCAGACGGCGTAGTGTGAGGCAGGGAACAGCATCAGATGCCTCATCAAGGGAGGGCAGTCAGAACACTGAGCGTGCAACTGCAGTCCGTGGACGGAAGAAATAGACAGTGTTGCCACAGCTTAATGCTAATGGGTGATGTAACACATGGCATACGTACATTTGTCATTCCATTTATCATGTCCTGTGTACATGACATGTGAAACAGCAAGAGCCACACATTACTTGTGATTTGTAGGCTGTGTGAATACATTTTACCTGACGTTAAGGTATATTAAAACAGTTATTCTACAGTCATGATTTGCTTTGTGTCATCATTACTCACCTGTCTCCTCCTCCTTCTCTATGCTGCTGCTTGAATCCGCATCCTCCTCCCTATGACATACAGTGCTGCCATTGTGAAAGACCCTGAGGCATTCTGGGCCTGTTTAAATAGGTTGCACCTGGTTACCACCTGGCTTGAGTTGGTGGTAAATTAAAGGTGCAAAATAGCGATTTCTACATATTCGCAATTTGTGAATTTGCAATATGCAACATACATTTTTGCGAATTCGCAATTTGAGACTCAGAAATTGCGAATTTGCAAATGGCTTTTCGCAGATTTGTTGCCTCGCAAAATTGGTAATCACCATTTTTGCGAATATCCATTTTGCGAAGCGGGACATTGGGACATGCTATTTTGCGATCGCTAACACTGTATTTTTGCTATTCACAGCGTTTGCGATTGCAAAATAGCTTGATACATATGGCCCAATATCACTGAATAAACACCTGACAACCACAAACTAAATACCATTCAAAGAAAGTAAAAGGAGAGTGAAAGTCATTTTTATTTCTTCCTGAAGAGGTCAACACAATGTAACTATTATACAAGGTAGCAGCAAGAAGGACTGGGCTAGTATTATTCTGCTTGAGTTTTGTTCTTTAGGGATGTCACTAAAATATTGTTTCTTCTTCCTTTTGCTTTTTATCAGTTTTGTGGTCTTTGGTCTAAAGATGCAGGGTTCAGAAGCATGTTTTAGGTCTTATATAATTGTTTTATAAACTGTACAGAATCAGGAAATTTCAAAATCAATTTGATATTTTGGCTATGTTTGATTTTTTCATTGATAGGTAAAATGGCTGGTTTGATAAGAATCTTTCCCAATATGTACCTTCACATTTACCCACGGAGTATGGGCGAAACCCTTTGATACATCAGCTCCCTTTTCTAGCGAGTCAGAATTGACAGTAGGTGAATTGCCAAACGCCCCAGAATTTAAACATTCAATGCAAGGTGTAGTGACAGTTATATGTGAAAAGAGTGTCGTCAACAAGCATCTGGGACAGTGGTGAAAACATGACACCAGACTGTTGGAAAACATGGAACGCAGTATTACTTGGAAGCTTCTGTAAAAAGTTCATACCAAGTTCAACAAAGATTGGAGTGATATTGTTTGTATTTGCAGTTATTCAGCTATTTATATAAAAAAAAGTTACGTGATGAACTGTCAAAATCGATACCTGAGCTGAAGTGCCTCCCTGTAAGAGGTCCATGCCACTTTCTAGATGGTATGCTGAAAGCATCTTTACAATCTTCAGAGTGAATGAAGAATGCTATTGACTTTGAAGTTAATTCTGGTCATTCCAACGGTGTCATTTAGCTGGTGGTTCTCAGTCCAAGAGGCCATGAATGCTCTATTATCCATGTGGCGACAGGCAAGAAATGTGAGGATCTTCGGTCGCATATTGATGTGAAAAAGTACACTCTACTGCATTCTTAGATATTTACAGGAAAACATGACTGCTGTAGTGAACATAATCAAGAAAGTAGAGTGTGAAAACACCCTTGTCTACCAAGTGTTCAGCGTTAATTGGTGTAGATGTGAAACATCTCCTTGAGAGTAGGCTGGGCTACACTTTAAGTGACTTTGGCACTGCAACATGTTCAGTGTTAGACTGCTTGCCACATGGTAAGCAAAGAAATGTTGAGGGGGAATTCAGGAATTCTTTTTTTTACAATGCTTGAGAAACGGCTTGCAATTATTCATAGAAATGCCCCTTCACAATCCATGGTATTTGAAGCCAGTGAAGCCTCACTATGGTACTCTGCACAAGTTCTAGATCCCTTCCGTAAAGGGGAATTTTCTATGGACTTTGAAAAGTGCGCCCAGTTCAACGCATATGTTGCTGAACCTGTCCCAGAGAATTTCAATCTTTAGGAGCACCAGTATTGGCATGGAAAGCTATGTCAGTGGCCAGAGTTAGAAAATTGTGTACTGGCTGCTTTGGCGTTGGCCGCCTCAAGTGCCAATGCTGAGAGAGCCTTTTCATAGATAAAAGTTTACATTCGAAGGAAAGAGCGAGCGTGCATGACCAAAGACTCACAGAAGAAGTATTGTGTGTTGTACTACAATAAGACTGATTTGTAAAAATGTATTTGGACCTCATATACACTGTATGTACACTGTCTACATACCATGCACTATCAGTGCAGAAAGCAAGCAATAATAAAAGCAAAATGTTCCAGAAACACTGGAAAAACACTGTTACTGTTGTTTTTAAGGGCGCGGAAATTTGTAACCACTGATAACCACTTTTTTAAAGATAATGAAAACACTGAAACAACCCCACCAGAAATTACACAAAATAGAAACTGAAAACAGCAAAGCCTAGGTATTGTGTTGTAAGGGTGTTTTCAGGGTTTAGAGGTAAGTAAGGGTATTGGGGAGTAAGAATGTTTCAGGGTTTAGGGGTTGGTAGGAGTATTGAGTGGTAATGGTGCTTTTAGGGTTTAAGGTAGGTAAGGGTATTAGGTGGTAAGGGTGTTTTTAGGGTGTAGGGATGGTAGGGGCATAGGATTGTAAAGGTATATTAGGGTTTAGGAATGGGTAGGGGTATAGGGTGGTAATGGTATTTATAGGGTTTAGGTGAGGTATTGGGTGGTAAGGGTGTTTTTAGGGTTTAGGGTGGGTAGAGGTATTGGGTAGTATGGGTATTTTTAGGGGTGTGTAAAGGCATTGGATAGTAAGGGTGTTTTCAGGGTTTAGGGGTCTGTAGGAGTATTGGGTGGTTGTGAGGAAGGAACAATCTGGTATCCCGAAAAAGACCCAATGACCCCAAAGAATCCCAACCAGATATCCGTGACACCACCTCACTTACCTCTTCATCCTCAGCTCGGTGTGCTGCCCCGACGGCCCGCTTCCTGCGACAGAGAAAAGGAAAGGGTTAATTTGGACGACGACGAACCGCGACCGAAAGAGGAAGGCGGGCCCATAGAAGGGAACAACCAATCAGCCACGCCGAAGGAAGAGGAAGCAGAAACACTCAGGTCAGAGGTAGAAGGAAGAGGGCGGCACCGGGAGGACGCTAGAAAAAGGGAAGAGGAAAAGGACCGACAGAACAGAGAAGGAAGGAAGGAGAGACGCCGACTTAAAAGGCAGAGAGGAATGCCCAGTCACCGGAGAGCAGGAGCGAGAAAATGACGACACCCCGGAGAAGTAGAGCAAAGAGTGGTGGTCGCCCTGGGAGGCTTAACTTCCCAGCCGCATGTCAGGAGAGTTGCGGCTTTTCCCGGTACGTGGGCAGGGACAGGGAGGGAAGCTTTAAGGGGCTGCACGGGGAGGGAAGTGGAAACGTGGGGAAAGTTGGGACACAATAGCACGGTACGGACAGGAAAAGGGAGGACTACTGGAGGGGCCCGGGGCAAATGAAAAGAGGGACTGAAGAGTGTCCTAATAAGAAGGCTAATGAGAATCATCAGAAAAGAGAAATTGGTGCTTTCTAAACAAACCGTCATATTGAGAGTTTGAGAAAGAGAGGACTGAGACGGCATTCAAAAAAAGATCATGAAAATGACTCATGGGGAGGTTAAAAGCATATAATTAGTTGGAGCGAAACCAAGGAACCAGTTGCACATTTTTTTTTTCTTCTTTCTTTCCCCCACATTTTCTTTTTTCTTTTGTAAAAGGGTTAGAAATTAGATAACCCGAAAGGAAAGAGATCCTATATATTATCCTATATTTTTTTTCTTTTTTGCACACCTGTGTGTGCTGATGGTCTCTGTCATTGTTATCCCGTTCGACAGGCCATTTTACTTACCTTGCTCTCCTTGTCTTTCCTAAAAACCTGGGGACGACGAGCCACTGGAGTCTGGACCTGAATTCAAAGGAAGAGAAAAAGAAGAAGGTCACCCGTGAAAGAAGACAACATAGAGGACTGAAACCATTAACCCAGACACAAGTCAATATATTTTATTTTATATCATTCTTTTGTCATGTAATATACCCTCATTAAACGGCCAAAATTAAGAAACACATTCGGGCTCCCAGATTTATTTTCCACCCATCCCTCACAGTGGTTAAGGTGTTTTTTAGGGTTTAGGTGTGGGTCCCCATCCTTAAATATCAAGGAGATAGCAAGCAGTTCACTGGCATTGACTGACACAGACAAAACATTGTAGGCACAGAAGTGTATACATTTATTTATCAGTAAAACATCTCATGTAATCAAAGGTACATAAATAGCAAGTTACATCACTGAATACCTTGGCAACAAACTCTTTACCAGAATTAGGTACCTGCAAACTTTAGTGTTTAACAAAAGTAGTAAGAGTAGGCCAAGTCACTGCTACACACATCCAATATTAATACCCCAAGACCTATCGCCCATAAAGCAGAGGCTCTTCTAGTTGAATAACCTAGAATAGGAGAAGGAATAGAAGTTTGTGAAAGTTCATATGCCATAGACATAGCTGGGTGAACCAAGAAGCTCAGAGTTGCAAGTGAAGGTTTAAGGGCTGAGGACTGGACCAAGCAAAACAAAGTCATATTTGCAACATTCAGATGTGTTGTGTTAAATACATCTTCACCAAAGGAAGATGATAGAAACAAGAAAGAAATATGTATTGATTGAGATAGAAGTCAGAAACAACCTTAGATTGAAAAGACAGAGAAAGATAAAGTGCTAGACCAACAGGTTGAAAGCAAACATATGGCTCAGAAAACTAAAGGGCACCAATCTCAGCCAGTCTATGTGCCTTTGTTATTGCAACTTCACATAACATTACATTAAGTGAATGGTTTTAATATATGCTTCTTAAAGAGGTTCAAAGGGATCACACTGCAAATCTCTCAGAAGTAATAGAAGATTCCAAGGAGGTACACGGTTGCAAATCTTAGGGCGGGCTAAATCAAAAAGACAGGACTAGGCTCAGGCAACGAGCCTAATTTCTTCGAAGAAGAACGGAAAGCAGTAAAAGCTGCTAGCTGATTATGACAGGTAGGGACATGACAGTCCTATGAGAAAGACCTCCACAAGAACTTCTAAGAAAGAAAGGGGTTCACTTGAAAGAAGATTTTTTCCCTGAGAGGCCCATCACCATATAAAAAAGGGGAGGGAAGCTTTAAGGGGCTGCACGGGGAGGGAAGTGGAGACTTGGGAGAAGTTGGGACAACATAGCTCGGTACAGACAGGAAAAGGGAGGACTACTGGAGGGGCCCGGGGCAAATGAAAAGAGGGACTGAAGAGTGTCCTAATAAGAAGGCTAATGAGAATCATCAGAAAAGAGAAATTGGTGCTTTCTAAACAAACCGTCATATTGAGAGTTTGAGAAAGAGAGGACTGAGACGGCATTCAAAAAAAGATCATGAAAATGACTCATGGGGAGGTTAAAAGCATATAATTAGTTGGAGTGAAACCAACGAACCAGTTGCACATTTTTTTTTTCTTCTTTCTTTTCCCCCACATTTTCTTTTTTCTTCTGCAAAAGGGTTAGAAATTAGATAACCCAAAAGGAAAGAGATCCTATTTTTTTTTTTTTGCACACCTGGGTGTGGTGATGGTCTCTGTCATTGTTATCCCATTCAACAGGCCATTTTACTTACCTTGCTATCCTTGTCTTCATTCCTAAAAGCCTGGGGACGACGAGCCACTGGAGTCTGGACCTGAATTCAAAGGAAGAGAAAAAGAAAAGGTCACCCGTGAAAGAAGACAACATAGAGGACTGAAAGAGGACTGAAACCATCAACCCAGAGACAAGTCAATATATTTCTTTTTATATCATTCTTTTGTCATGCAATATACCCTCATTAAAACGCCAAAATTAAGAAACACATTCGGCCTCCCAGATGTATTTTCCACCCATCCCTCACAGTGGTTAAGGTGTTTTTTTAGGGTTTAGGTGTGGGTCCCCATCCTTAAATATTAAGGAGATAGGAAGCAGTTCACTGGCATTGACTGACACAGACAAAACATTGTAGGCACAGAAGTGTATACCTTTATTTATCAGTGAAACATCTGATGTAATCAAAGGTAAATAAATAGCAAGTTACACCACTTAATACCTTGGCAACAAACTCTTTACCAGAATTAGGAACCTGCAAACTTTAGTGTTTAACAAAAGTAGTAAGAGTAGGCCAAGTCACTGCTACACACATCCAATATTAATACCCCAAGACCTATCGCCCATAAAGCAGAGACTCTTCTAGTTGAATAACCTAGAATAGGAGAAGGAATAGAAGTTTGTGAAAGTTCATATGCCATAGACATAGCTGGGTGAACCAAGAAGCTCAGAGTTGCAAGTGAAGGTTTAAGGGCTGAGGACTGGACCAAGCAAAACAAAGGATCATATTTGCAAAATTCAGATGTGTTTTTTTAAATACATCTTCACCAAAAGAAGATGATAGAAATAAGGAAGAAATATTTATTGATTGAGATAGAAGTCAGAAACAACCTTAGATTGAAAAGACAGAGAAAGATAAAGTGCTAGACCAACAGGTTGAAAGCAAACATAAGGCTCAGAAAACTAAAGTGCACCAATCTCAGCCAGTCTATGTGCCTTTGTTATTGCAACTTCACATAACATCACATTAAGTGAATGGTTTTAATATATGCTTCTTAAAGAGGTTCAAAGGGATCACACTGCAAATCTCTCAGAAGTAATAGAAGATCCCAAGGAGGTACAGGGTTGCAAATCTTAGGGTGGGCTAAATCAAAACTCTTCAAAAGACAGGAGTAGGCTCAGGCAACCAGCCTAAATTCTTCGAGGAAGAACAGAAATCAGTAAAAGCTGCTTGCTGATTATGACAAGTAGGGACATGACAGTCCTTTGAGAAAGACCTTCACAAGAACTTCTAAGAAAGAAAGAGGTTCACTTGAAAGAAGATTTTTTCTCTCAGAGGCACATCACCATATAAAGGAGGTTAATTATAAGATTTTAACATGGGCGGGTGACAAGCCTTGTGGATTGCTAAGGCAACCTACTGGGAAACTCCCAAATTACAAAGTCCTAACATTTCAGAAGCCAGGCCATCAAAATGAGCCGGCTCAAAATTGATAGGGGAAGGATCAGCCAACTTAAGGGGGTAGTTGAATGATAAAGCAACTGCCACTCCTGAAGAGTAGTCAGCTCCCTGAGAGGGAAAACAACTTTCTGGACCATGATGGGTCTATTAGGATGACCTGAGCCTTCATTACTAGGAGAAAGTGATGCAATGCATACAGGACAACTCAAGGCCAGTGAGATACTAGAGCATCGTATGCAAGGGCTAGATTCTTTTCTCTGGAGTAAAAATGTGGAAGTTGTGAGTCTCTCAAATTCACAAACAGATCTATTAGAGCTTCCTGAATCTCAGACAAATCTCCTGAAAGATTTCAGTTTTCAAAGAGGAAGTAGTTGAGGTCGAGGACACTGTGCTCAGGAGGTCTGCTACAACATTCTTTTTCCCTGGAATGTAGGAAGCTGAGAGCAAGAGAAGATGTGTTTCTGCCCAGGCAAAGATTGTGTATACTGTTACCTTTAGGGACTGAGATGTCAGTCCTCCTGTGTGGATTATGCATCTCTTCACTACTAAATTGTCCGTCTTCACTAACATTACTTTGCCCATCATCTAGGGAGCAAATTTAATGAGAGCTCCGAGGATCACTGTTTATTCCTTCACATTTGCAGACTGATGGCTTTCTATTCTGGACTACTGTTCCTGGTGACAAATGTGATTCAAGGTTAATCATCATCTGCTGAGGCTGACATCTGTTGTCATTAGGGGAGTTAGTTGACCAGATCTATCGCTTTAGAAAGGTTCTCTGGAAGAAGCCACCATTGCATTGTGTAAGATTACAAAAAATGGGAGACACTGATATGAGAATCCTTAAATCCAGAGATGAGGGGACCCTGTGTTAGAGGATGTATTGGATTAGATGTTTCATGTTGACTAGAGCCCAAGGGACTACATAAATTGAAGCCTCCATATCTTTTTGGACCTGAAGCCAAGAGCGAGCTGGTGCCGACTGATTTGTCGAGAAATTCTGGAGGCAATCCTGTAGTTTGCAAATCCGATGGTGAAAAAGGAAAACCTTTTCAAAAGATATATTGTAGAGGCCTCCCATGAACTACAGACTCTGAGTTGGTTGTATGTACATGTGACTTTTCCTGATGTATTAATTACCCATGCTTCTTGAGCAGGGTGCTGACTTTTCTAGTTTGTTGTTCTACCTTGTTCAATGTTGGGGCATGAATAAGCAAGTTGTCCAGTTGTGGATGAACCTGGATACCTTGCTAATGTAAAATTACTACCATCAAAGCAAGAATCTTTGTGAAGAACCTTGGGGTGATTATAGGCAGAACAGTAGCTCAGCAATATCCTGTGAGGCGCCACTCAAGGCTTAGGGGCCGATTACGATGTCGTTCGAAAAGGCTCCGAATGGGATTCGGTATTGCAGAATCCGATTCGGAACCCTTGTTTCCGAACAAATTGTACACATTTCCCAACGACCGATTATGATGCCTGGAAACCGTTAGGGCAGTCAGAATCGGTTCCGAAAGGCATTCAGACAGCCTGAGTCTTTTGGAGCCGAATTGTACAGCTCTATGGACATATGGACAAGGTTTCCAAACGAGCGATTACGATGACCGATTCGGACAGCCGTTCTGATTTGGTCTGCCCGACACGGAACGGCTGTCGGGATCTGTGTTAGGGGGTCGTTGCGCACCCCCCCTTCACCCGGAGGTGTCTGATTGGGGCCCGTGGGGGTACCCAATGGACCCCTCTTCCCAACCATGCACAATGTGGGAGTCACCATGGGGTGCCCGTCACAGGGTGCAAGGTTTTCCCCAACCACCCCTTTTTTCAATGGGAGACTGTGTTTTTGTTTGGAACACAGGCTCCAATTGAAGTCAATGCGAGTCCGACCGAACAATGTTGGGAAGCATCTTAATCGATCATTCGGACTCGCAGGACCTGATCCGTTCAGAAACGATTCCGAGACTGATTCGTTCGGAACAGATTCTGAACGACATCGTAATCGGCCCTTTTCCAAAGCAGAGGAAACTGCATCATTACTTAAAGATTTAAGCATATCCAGGTCTAAATGGGATTAAGAAGGCTTGGAGGAGTGGCACCTCTGTTTTCTGTGGTGCTTGTATTGAGCACATTCTTTGATAATGATGACTGACACTGCATTTATTTTATGTGCGCTTATGAGGACAGAAAAGCTCTCAGAGTCTGACATTATATTATTGCAAATATACAAACTTACACAAATTAATCACCTTGTAGCATGTAGCATTTATAAATGCTTCCACTTGCTTTTGGAATCGTACGGAAAGCGGAAGCTCAGTAATAGAAAAGGACAACCCCATGCCAGGCAGTCTCATGCTGTGAGATGCCACTGCTTTGCATAAGGACTTCCTCCATTAGTTAACTTCCACAGCGGAGAACAGCAACATCCTACCGTAGGAAATTTGGAAGCACTGCCCTAAAACACTCACCTGAAAACTCATAAGGTTAGATTAGATTAGATTAAAATACTTATAAAGCGCATGGCTGCCTCGGCAAAGAGGCGTCCCAGCGCTGAAGCCAGACTAAGCAGGAGTCAAGACAAAGGGAAATATATCTGGGAAAGAACAAGGGACAGGACAGAGGGAGTTAGGCCTGGGAAAAGAGCCAAGTCTTCACAAGGCGTCTGAAAGCCTGATGGTCAGGGTTGCTGCGGATGTGTAGAGGGAGAGCGTTCCAGAGAGTGGGGGCCAGGCGTCTAAAGGAGCGGCCACCCGATCTGTAACTGTAACCTGGCAATGACAGGAAATTAAGCAGGGCTTCCTGTTTCCTTTCTGTCATTTATATAGATAACAATGGAGAGTGGTTATACAATTAAAATCAACATGAGGATTTTGATTGCTGGGACTGGGAACCTGCCACCAGATCTGGAACCCCATTATATTTAAGGACAGGGATGATGAAGAGGCGCGATGTTGCAACAGATTTTAGGTGGGCATTATGAGGATGTTGGATGCAAAGTGGCTAAAGTAAGTGTTGGGGTTTGTGGTGCAGGTGGTAGGTATGGAACAGAGGTAAGTATACGTGTGATTGTGATGTATGATTTGGAGAGTTTATATTGCATGTGGTTAGACTATGGGTCAATGACTTGAGAGAACCACTGCTTTGGGTTGTAGAGAGGTTGCCTCTTGCATAACTGGATGGGATTGATAAATAGTAAATTGGAAGATCATTCTTGTTTGGGATGTCTGTGGTTGAAGTGGCTGTGTTGACAATGGGTTGGAGTTATGTTGAGATAAGAGAATAGTGTGCTGAGTGATCAGTATGGTCGGTGCTGCAGTGGCTGCGTGAAAACAGTTGGTGCTTAGTGAGTGCCATGGGGTGCCTAAGCTGTGCGATGATGTGTGGAATTTGGTTCGAGGTGTAGAGTGATGTTATTTTATAGTACAATTCAGGTACATCTGAATGTGGATGATGTGAATTGTGGGGCGAGTAAGGTACACAGGCTTGGGGTTTAGGAACTGTTTGATATTGTGTGGTGAACTGTGATGTGAATAGGGTGGGTGTGTTTGACACTGTAATTTATTTTTCGTGATGTTTTATGTTTGGTTTATTGGGTTGTTTAGAGGGTTATCAAGGTACTTTGTGTGGGGTTAGGTGGTTATGCCTAGTGCTGTGGTATTTATATATGGTTGTAGCATATGTGAGTTGTGGTCAGTGTAATACAGCAAGAATATTTTATAACTTTCCAATAGACAGGAGTAGTGATAAAGAGGGTTTCTCCTGGTGTTAGATGGAGGACTGAAATGGTGTGAGACCCAGACAGATGTTCCCGGTTGGTGAATGAAAGGTAGCATTTGTTTCTTAGAGAATATAGTTGGCTTGTTTATTTTAGTAGTTGTATATAATGTGTACAAGGTCCAATAACCCAGAGCATACATAGATCAGAATCTTTTCAACAGCCAGAGAGCAAATATAAAGTAGATAGAAAAATGCATGCATGTATAGGTATATAAACACATTTACAATGCAATTGAGGCGGAAATATGTACAAAGTAAACACTGATTGAGTTGTAAATAAACAGAAAATATGGAAATCTTCTGGCACCTGTACAGGGTGACAGTACCTAGATTGTATGACATATATATAATTAATCAGGTCATAAGCGTAACAACAGCATAAAGATCAAATACTCCTAAGGCCCTATTCTGTAAGAAGAGACCCCGTGTTAGATCATTCAACAGACAAGGTGAACTCTGTGTATTCCTGAAATTAAAAATGAGTTAAAAAAAATCCAAATTCTCCACTTCTATAGACGAATGCGATAGCTGCAGTTAAAGACCCGTTTTTGGAATCAACGGTGCGAGCAGGGAACCAAAAGAGAGGAGGGCAGATAATATTGTCTTCATCATCATCAATATTTCTTTATTCGATTATTAATTAATAATCATAAAAGTACAAACAAGAAGTCTTCGACAATATAATTTGCATCCTAAAAACAACCATAAAACAATTTTCAAAAAGTTTAAAGGGATATAAAAAATTATATCTAACATTTTCATTAAAACTACAATGTACAAGAAGAAGCATACTTTGGTATTGGGGGAAAGAACAATTAGGCGTATATAGCAGCATTCATTTTTAAGGCACATTTTATAAAAGACACAACAGCTAAAATAATAGTTGAATCAGATAGTAAATGTAAGTGCAAAAAAGGTGGTCTATGTTGGTAAAACCCTCTAGATTTTAAACTAGGAGACAGATATCTTTTTCGCGGGAAGTAATATGTCGGACAAAATAAAACCAAATGGACTGAGGTTTGTACAGAGGCTCCGTCACGAGGACACGTCAAAATAGAATTACTGTCATATTGACCAGAAGGGAAGAAGACTGCACCGTATTGAGCCCAATCGAAACCTTGTGAGCCGGAATCTCTCCCAGGGATTATTAACCAAGGTAAGATAGGGCTCTGGGCCTGCAGTGGTTTGTATTATCTTACAGGCTCTTGCTATCGTTCTTTCCAGGGCCCTAGATTCCCTTATTTCCATAGGTTGTCTCATATATTTTGCTTTTATCCTCTTCCAGTCGACTTTAAAAATAGATTGAAGAGCGTAATACAATTCTGGATGTCCTATTTCAGCAGTCAGATTTTTTATATATGCCAGCCTTGGAATCTTATCCCCAGATCACAGCCAAGACAGTCCTTAATTACTTCTCTGTTAAAGGCTGTGAGAACCCTGGTCCAGACAGAGATGCTGAGAAGTAATGGCGATATTTTAACAGTATCTTCCACAAAGTCCAGACCCAACTCATCATGCATGAAGGTACTCAGGCTTGCAGGACCAATCCCAAGTAGTTATTGACAAAATCTATTCTACTCTCTCTGTATTTTTAAACAATTACGATAGCCCCAGATGGCTGCACCATACATAAAAACTGGCAGACATTTCATCCTATGGATCTGTAAAAGAGTAACTATAGGTTTGTTGCCTATCGAGGCAGAACACTTAAAAAGAGCACCACAGGCTTGGTTAAAACGTTGGCCTCTATCAGCCATACATGGGCTCCAGTTTCTATGTTGGTAAAAAGTGACTCCCAGGTATGGAAAAGAACTTGTCCGCGAAATTACTTTACACTTAATACATAAGGGCCTAACTTAAGAAGTGATCTTCCCGCAGATCATTATATGGGTTTTGGGAATACTGGTATCTAGATCCAGGTCATTCATAAAGTTTACAAATGTATCCACCAAGGCTCTTAGACCATTAGATGTGCTGGATAATAAAACTGCATCATTTGCATACAACAAAGACGGGACGAAAGCAAAATTTATCCTGGGCATATCCTTACTGTTTTCTGTCAAAAATCTATTAAAGCCGTTAATGTTTAATAGGAATAAGACGGGGGCCAGTACACAACCCTGCCTAACACCTCTAGGGAGGTTAAAGGAGTCCGTGCACTCCCCCTTCTGGCCAAATCTAACAGTTGCTACTATCTCTGAGTGCATAGATGCAGAAAACCCACAGGGTTTGTGGCAATCCCATATCAGATAACATGGACCACAGTTTTGACCTATCAACTCGGTCAAAAGCACTGCTTAGGTCCATGAACGATAAATGGAATGTGCTTTTCTTTGCCTACACATATTTACCCATCATCAACTCTAGATTTAGGCAATGCTCCATAGTTCCCTTCCCCTCCCTGAAGCCATATTGTACTGGACTCAGGATATTACTAGTATGAGCCCATTCCTCCAGCCTCCCCAGAATAACTCATCCGGCCACCTTTAAGATTGGAATAAGCAAGGAGATTGGATGGTAGCAGCAAGGCTTCTGGCAGTCCAGTTATTTAAAAACTGGGACTATTGTGGCACACTTCCAATCCTTTGGTATTCCTCTCGCTGCAGCTCCATTAAGGATATTAGTTATCAGAGGGGCCCAAAATGGAATATTTTGTTTGTATAAATCCATTGGAATTCCATCCGGACCAGGAGCCTTATTGGCTGGACTATCCTATTCGCCTCTCTTACTTCCTCTAAGTCAAATATTAGAGGTATAGGAAACTCAAGAATATCCTCAGCACCTTCCTTGGGTCTACTTATGTCCCCCGAATAAATATTTGAGAAGTGATGTAGCCATTGACCTGGTGAGATGTTATTACTTATGTCGTTGTCAACATGAGAGCAAATCTTTACCCCTAACTATTTGCCAGAATCCCCTGGAATCCCCCTTGGCACAGGCAGTCATTAATATATCCCATGATTCCTCCATTTGTGTTTTCTTCCTATGTTGTAAAGCCTCCTTGTATCTTAATCTTGCCAGAATAACGTCTGGTTTACTTTTTGGCCTGGTGTTAAGGGCCTCCGTAACTGCTTATTTGCTAAACTACACTCCTGATCAAAGCACTCAGATTTCATTTGCTTCACTGGGGCGGAGAGGCTCTTCATGATCTCCTTAATAGATTTAGTAAGAGTCTGAAAAGCTTCCAAGACCTCATCTGGAGGAGGATCAATCCCAAGCAGTGGATTCATTAGTAGGCCCATATTAGCCACAACAAGGGACTTAAGTAACTCAGGGGTTTGGGTAGTGTGGCACCTAACTCTACGCCCCTTATCTACAGTTTCCATCCCAGTTAAACCAGGGTTAGTGACACTTGCTTCACCCAACGGTATTGTAAGGCCAAACAACATAGGGTTGCGATCATCGCTTGAGCTAACCCGTTCTCCCATCGACCTTGATAAAAAAATATAGTCAAAGGTTGTTCCCTTACCCCACCCTATGAAGGTTGGTTTACTACTAAAATCTTGTCCTACAAGTGAACCTATGTCTATAGTGTCAATGCGACCTAAGGCTCTTATAAACCACCGGCCTCTATCATCTGCGCCAGCTAAAAAGCTTTGCTGCACTTTCTTCACAAAAGGATTGTCATCTAAGTTAAGTTGGCCTATCTTAGGGCCTGATTCACAGAACTAACTTACGTCAAAAACGTAAAGTTAGTACTTTTTGGTATTCACAGAATACACTTACTCATTTTGGTATTCCTAACTTTACTACTCCTAAACTGAGAAAAATCCTAACTTTAAGACTTTCGGTATTCACAGAAGGCATTTAGGAGTCCTAAAGTTAGGAGTCCTAACTTCACTACTCCTAAACTGATAAAAATCCTAACTTTAAGACTTTCGGTATTCACAGAAGGCATTTAGGAGTCCTAAAGTTAGGAGTCCTAACTTTACTACTCCTAAACTGAGAAAAATCCTAACTTTAAGACTTTCGGTATTCACTGAAGGCATTTAGGAGTCCTAAAGTTAGGACTACTAACTTCTGTGAATACCGAAATGAGTAAGTTCATTCTGTGAATACCAAAATGAGTAAGTGTATTCTGTGAATACCAAAAAGTACTAACTTTACGTTTTTGACGTAAGTTAGTTCTGTGAATCAGGCCCTAAGTGTTAAAATCCCCCCTAATATCAGATTAAAACACTGTAGCCTTTGAAGGGCCTTGTTTGCAATACATTGAATAACACAGAGATCTGGCAGCCCAAGTTTATCACTGCATTGTAGAAGTTTCCCAAGAAAACATTTAAATTCCGACTTGCCACCCCCCATATTACCTGAATGCCAGTGTGCTTGACAGGGATGACTATAATTTTGAATAAATTAGATAAACGAATCAGGATAGATAGGCCACCTTGTGCTCACGCCCCCCCCGTCATTGCAGGGATGTGGAAGGATTCATATCCATCCACAGAAAAGGATTCACGTGCCCAGGTTTCTTGGAGTAAGATCACATCAAATGAGTTTAACCATGTTTAGCCATTCCGGGTCCGTCACTTAAGTAGTTACACCTGCAACATTCCAACAAAGAAAGTTAAAAGTTTGGTACCTTAAATGATTTTGGGATATTATTCTCATTTTCTTGGGAAAATGTTAATGACAATTCCCCCTTACTAAATTCAGGTAAGAGTACAGGATTTCCATTTAGTCAATCGTTACTGTCCAGTCCTGTCAGCGGAAGATATCAATTGGTAGTCAAAATTCAGATGATATTCTTAATATTTCTCTGGTTGATCAGATTGGTCTGGATGTAATTATTTAAAGTCCTCGGGTGGGTCTGGATGTAATTGTTTGTTGGCTTCAAGTGGCCATAGAAAAAACTTAGAGGTTCAAGGGTGATTCCCTCATTTGTTAACTGCTGGGAGCGTGAGCTAAAAATTAACCTCCTTGTCAATGATGGATTTCTGCAATTGACAACAACACAATCCTCTTTTCGTTGTTTTCTCCCCGGTCCCAACCACCCTACCCTTCTAGCAAAAAGAATATCCTTGTACTCTATGTTAAAACAGGCATTGACAGACTTTGTTTTTTAGCAGCACAATGGATTCACCAGAGGATGGAGATAGCTCAAGGACCCCAGTCATTACTAAAACTTATGGGCCACATTCAGTGGGGAGTGTTATGTAGGCAGATTATCCTTCTCTTGTGGATAGGAACCCAAGCCTTCCTTTTCGATCCAACTATTCCTTACTACATCGGCTGAACCCTCTACTGTCGGACTTGAATTCCTATTTGACAGCCGAGCTTGCTTTGGTGCCGACCCTAGGGCGTTAACATCCCCACCTCTCTGTGTATGGGTACTTGTTTTCACGTTTGAACAGAGGTTAACCTCATCCATTGTGGCCCTTACATGAACGACCTTGTGGCCTTTCACAGATATATTATTGCTTCGAGCACTAAGTGTTTGATCAACTTTAGAGGTTAAAGCTTCCACCATTGATTCAATCCTATGTATCTTTTCATATAGAGGAGCAATATATTTATCTATTATTTGTTTAAAATTATCATTATTCAGTTCCTAGTTAATAATGTCCGTGTCCTTGTCCAACTCATTGCCGGTGGACTTAGGCAGCTCCTTTTTCTTGGAGCCCCATGTGCTTGGTTTCACCATTATTGGGCATTTATTTTTACATTTCCTTTTAACTGCTGGTGCGCACACACACTATCATCTGGGAGTTCAGCCGTGCCAATAGTTGTCCGATCAACTTCCAGTACGTCAGATGCGGAGGGGGAAATTGTTAGTGCCGCAGT
>CAWUFW010028213.1:0-22864 GCA_963921515.1 Calotriton arnoldi | reverse complement strand
ATTCCTTTCAGCTCAGCATCCGCAGGTTAGTGCTTCCTGTGTCTTGCTCCTCAGTTGGCAGTTGTTCTTTTATATCTGGAGTCAGTAAGGGGATCTTCGGTTCACTTGTAAAGATATTGCTGTAACCGATCCTCTCGGGGGCCATGGGCATTTGAAGGCCTGGTATCTCCTCAGGCATTCCGTAGCTTGTAGCATCAAGGATCTTCAAGAAAGTGGAATCCAGAACATGTGTTCTCTTTTGGCGCTTTCTCTGACTTGCCCTCTCTCAAATATTGAGAATATTGGTAGAGATCCGTGAACTCACTTGTCGTGGTGGCAAGGTTCTTTTATATAAACTGGAAGTTTATCCGCCGCTGCTACGGGTTACTAACTTGTGTAACGATATATCTGTAAGAGACAGTAGTTAGTGATAGATTCCTTACCTTAGAATATCCCCAGGCGTCAGGCTGGATCCGGAAAGTTTTGCGTAGCAGTACCCTTGACGCGTCGGTAGGCGGCGTCGTGCGGCTCCGCGTCCGTCGTCGGCGTCGTGATCGCCGGGATGACGTCGCGGGCAGTACTTAGGCGCCGCCCCTGCGCGCTGGCGTCAGTTCTGTACACGACTTTCCGCGCCAGGAGCGCAGAGCCATGCAAGAAGCTGACACAGGTGTCTGAAAAATACTAGGGCCCTGAAAGGGATGTCCTTAACCCTAGAAATCCAGTTCGCAGAACGGGGAGGATAGGTGGGGCGGTAAGGAATCTATCACTAACTACTGTCTCTTACAGATATATCGTTACACAAGTTAGTAACTTGTGCATCTGAAAGAGACACGTTAGTGATAGATTCCTTACCTTAGAATAGATACCCCAGCAATACCAACCCCGGTGGTGGGTCTGCGAACAAAGATCAGACAAGGAAGTCCTGGAGGACAGAACGGCCAAAGAAGCCGTCCTCCGGACCTGACTGTCAAGGCAGTAATGCTTAGTAAACGTGTGCAGCGAGGCCCACGTAGCTGCCTGACAGATAACCGGCAGCGGAACACCGCGGCCCAAGGCCGTGGTAGCAGCCGTTGCCCTGGTGGAATGGGCACGCAGCCCAACAGGAGGCTCCTTCTTGGCCAAAGAATAGCAGGTCTTGATGCACAAGGTAACCCAGCGGGAGATGGTCCTCTTGTGCACCGCCCGACCTTTTTGGCGCCCACGTAGCCAACAAAGAGCTGGTCATCCACCCGGAAGTGTTTCGTGCGGTCGATATAGAAGGAGAGCGCACGTTTTGGGTTCAGACGGTGGAGCCTCTCTTCCTCTCTGGAAGGATGCGGAGGCGGAAAGAAGGTGGGCAAAGTGATGGTCTGCCCAATGTGGAAAGCAGTAACCACCTTTGGCAAGAAGGACGGACGCGTCCGAAGAACAACCTTGTCTGGATGAACAGACAGAAAGGGAGGTTTGCAAGAAAGAGCCTGGAGCTCACTCACCCGCCGAGCGGAGGTGATGGCCACCAGAAAGGCTGCCTTTAGAGTCAGAAGACGAAGAGGACAGTTATGCAGAGGCTCAAAGGGAGCGCACATTAAAAAGGTAAGAACCAAGTTCAAGTCCCACTGAGGCATTACAAACGGAACAGGAGGGAAGAGGTGAGTAATGCCTTTTTAAGAACCTGTTAACAACAGGGGACTTGAAAAGGGAGGGCTGATCAGGGAGCCTGAGGAAGGCCGAGATAGCACAAAGATAACCCTTGATGGTACCCAGGGCAGAACCCTGTTGGGCCAGAGAGAAGGAACAGAAGGACCTCAGAAAGAGGGGCAGAAAGGGGATCCACAGCCTTTTGCTGTGCACCATGCCACAAATTTGTTCCACCTGCAGGCGTATACCACCTTAGTGGAGGGACGCCTGGCTGCCAGAATCACATCACAAACTTCGGGAGGCAAGTCGAAAGGAATCAACTGCCGCCGCTCAATCTCACGCAAGCAGGTGTAGACTGGACAGGTTCGGGTGGAGGACCGTCCCCTGCTGCTGCGACAGAAGATCCTCCCGAAGAGGCAGACGGATCGGGGGATCTATGCTCATATTGAGTAGCTCGGGATACCAAACTCTTCGAGCCCAGTCCGGAGCCACAAGAATGACTTGGGCCCGGTCGTGCCGATCTTCTTCAACACTCTGGGTAGAAGTGGTATAGGCGGAAGAGGCGTACAACAGACCGCAACTCCACTCGCGACGAAAAGCGTCGCCGAGGCGGAGATGCCGCCTTGGAAATTCCAACGCGCAGAACTGATGACATTGCGCGTTCTCTTCGGTGGCGAATAGATCTAACCAAGGCTCTCCCCACTGTAGAAAGAGTCCTTGCGCCACTTCCGAGTGAAGACGCCATTCGTGATCCATCATGCACCTGCGTGCTGGAGTTCGTCCGCCCTGGCGTTCAGAGAACCTGCCAGGTGTTGAACCATCAGGAACATGCCCTGATGTTCCAGCCATGTCCAGAGGCGCAGAGCCTCCTGACAAAGGGTCCAAGACCCCACCCCGCCCTGTTTGTTGCAGTACCACATGGCGGTGGTGTTGTCTGTGAACACCTGCACTACCTTCCCGCTGACAGAGGGAAGGAATGCCTTGAGTGCAAGCCGGATCGCCCGGAGCTCCAGAAGGTTGATATGGAGCCGGGACTCCGCCGGAGACCAGAGGCCTCTGATCTCCGCCTCTCCCATGTGACCGCCCCATCCCAGAAGGGACGCGTCCGTCACAACTGTATGCTCTGGCTGGGGAAGGGAGAGGATCTGCCCATGACCCATTGCCGGTTCGAGAGCCACCACTGCAACTGTTTTGCAGTCCCCTCCGAGATCTGGACGTGATCGGACAGGTTGCCCTGGTGCTGCGCCCACTGGAACTTCAGGTCCCACTGCAGAGCCCGCATATGCCATCTGGCATGATTGACCAGCAGGATGCAGGAGGCCATGAGGCCCAGCAGCCTCAGGGTCATCCGTGCCGAAACCCAGGATAAAGGCCGAAAGATCGGAATCATAGCCTGAATATCCCGGACTCGCCGTTCGGGAGGATAGGCCCGAAACTGCGTCGTGTCCAGAACTGCTCCGATGAAAAGGAGCTGTGGAGAAGGAATTAGATGCGACTTCGGCACATTGATGGAGAACCCAGCGAGTGCAGGAGTTCGGCCGTAGTCTGGAGGTGGGAGACGACTGCCTGGGACGAGCCCGCCTTCAGCAGCCAGTCGTCGAGGTAGGGGAAGACTGAAACCCCTGCCCGGCGCAGATGAGCTGCGACCACCGCCATCACTTTCGTGAACACCCGAGGGGCACTGGTAAGGCCAAAGGGGAGCACGGTGAACTGAAAATGCTCGGGGCCTACCGTGAACCGAAGGTAACGCCGGTGGGCCGGCAGGGCGGGGATGTGGAAATACGCGTCCTGCAAGTCCACGCTTCACCAACCAGTCTCCAGGGTCGAGGGCAGTCAAGACCTGAGCTAGGGTGAGCATCTTGAACTTCTCCTTCCGGAGGAAAGCGATTGACGTTCCGGAGGTCCAAGATAGGACCGCATGTCCTCCTTGTCCCTTTTGGGCACCAGAAAGTAGTGGGAGTAGCAACCACGCCCTACTTCTGGGGTCGGAACATGCTCGATGGCCCTCTTGGTCAAGAGGGCCGTGACTTCCTTCTGTAGAAGCACCAAGTGATCCCCTGACATGCGGTGGAATTGAGGTGGCATGGCTGGGGGTGGTCTCGAAGGGGAGGGAGTAGCCCCTTCGGACAATGTCCAAGACCCACCTGTCCGAGGTGATGGTGCGCCAGTGGGGAAGGTGATGGCGGACCCTGCCCCCTACTGGCGTGCCGTGCACCTGAAAGGAGGGACTAGGAGGGCTTGGAGGCCGCGGACGGGTTGGAGGTGGTGGCCTGACCCGCACGCTGGTTGCCCGATCCGCCACGGCGGAATCCACGTCCTCGGCCACGCGAAGACGCCTGCTGCGCGGGCCGGTGGCTGGGCTGCTGACGTGAAGGGCGCCCCTACCGTGGCCACGATAGGGGCGAAAAGCAGAAGGCAGCGGAGGGCGTGTAGCAGAAAGGCCCAGGGACTTGGCAGTAGCCCGTGAGTCCTTAAAGCGCTCCAACGCATGGTCTGCTTTGGACCCAAAAGACCGACTCCATCAAAGGGCATGTCCATGAGAGTATTCTGGACATCCCCTGAAAAACCAGTGGTTCTTAGCCAGGCGTGGCGTCGGAGCGCCACCGTCGTTGCAATCGACCTGCCCAGCGAGTCGGCGGTGTCAAGGCCACAACGGATAGTGTATTTGGCCGCATCCCTTCCTTCCGCAATGGCGCGGGAAAGCAGTGCCTGGACCTCCTCAGGGCACTGGGGCAAAACATCCGCCACCGAATCCCACAGGGAGTGGGTATATCGGCCCAAAAGACAAGCGGTGTTAACGGACCGCAAGCCAGCACTGGAGGAAGAAAAACCTTTCTTCCCAAACTGATCCAGGCGTTTGGATTCCCTATCCGGAGGAGCGGTAGGGAAGGCGGTTTGGGAAGCGGAGGCTTGGACAACCAAGCTCTCAGGAGTGGGGTGGACAGAAAGAAACAGGGGGTCGCCCGGAGCGGGGCGATGGCGTCGTGACACGTTCCGATCCACAGGAGCCCTGTGTTGGGCTTGGACCAGGCGCCCAAAGAACGTCCGTGAGGGCGTCGTTAAACGGCAGCACAGTCTCCGCAGAGGAGGCTGCCGGCTGAAAGCACCTCTGTCAAGATGTTAGGCTTGACCGTCAAAGTAGGGAGCTGGAGACGTAAGGCCCCAGCAGCCCTACGCAACACCGTACCAAAATTGGCCCCCTCCTCCGTAGCCACGGGAGGAGACAGCATGCCAGTGTCAGGAGAAGTATCCAGACCACTGGCCTCCCCTAGACTCTCTGTCCAGTCCTCATCATACTGACAGTTGCGTGTCAGAGGGTCATCAGACCCCTCCCGGTCCTCCCTGGTCACTCCTCTGGTTCAAAATAAGGAGGAGGAGGGACATTTGGGACCCAAGGTCCCATCGGCGCCGGAGCCGGCGTCGGCGGACGTCGCTCCGGGTCCAAGTCCGGAGCCGGAAGGAACTGGGGGCGACGCCGCCCGGAGCCCAGGGCGGCGTCGAGAACGGCACCGGAGACATCGGCGCCGGCGGAGGTGTCGTGAGGTCGACCGGCGTCGATGGGGGTTGTGGAGCCGGGATCGAGGCCGGGGCCGGAGCCGGAGCCGGGATCGAGGCTGGAGGCTCGGGCGGCGCCGGGGCCGGAGCCGCCGGCGACGCCGGATCCAACCCCATCAGGGCCCGCGGGGCCCGAAGGCGCACGGAGGGGCCTGAAGGCCCGAAGAGGCGGGCCATGGCCGACAGGAACTCCTGTACCTTGGCCGGATCCGCCCCCGAACCCGGGGAAGGGCGGGTATGACGGGGCGACTCCACAGGCAAGTCCGGGGCCGCGGGGGCGGGGACGGTGCCGGGAGGGGCCTCAGCCGAGTCGCGAGACCGGCGGCGGCGAAGTCCGAGAGCGACGATGCTTCTTGGACTTCTTGTGTCGAGACTTACCGGACGAAGAAGACTTCGACGCCGACGACCGGTGTGCACTCCGCGAGCGACCCCTGGACCTCTCACGCGACCGGGGCTTCCGCGGAGCCGAATGCCGGGCCTCGAGGAGCTTTCGAGGACCGCTCTCGCCAGCCTTCGGGTTGAGGGCCTGGCATTCGGGACAAGACTCGGTGTCGTGGCCTCGGCCGAGGCAGAAGAGACACTCCCAATGCGGGTCGGTGACGGACATCATCCGCGCACAGGCGCCGCATCGCTTGAAGCCGGGCATCCCTACGACACCTGAAAGCTGGAAAAACACAGTGAAAAAATCACCAAAAAGTATGGTCAAAAATTGACCAGGGCACTGCTCTTCCCGGATCTGCGCTTACTGGCGCGGAAAAAGAAGAACTGACGTCAGCGCGCAGGGGCGGCGCCTAAGTACTGCCCGCGACGTCATCCCGGCGATCACGACGCCGACGACGGACGCGGAGCCGCACGACGCCGCCTGCCGACGCGCAAGGGTACTGCTACGCAAAACTTTTCTCGGATCCAGCCTGACGCCTGGGGATATTCTAAGGTAAGGAATCTATCACTAACGTGTCTCTTTCAGATGTTTTTTTAATGCTTGCTTCGGGTTGTTAGCTGTGAGAAGTTGGCCTGGTATATGCTTGTTCACTAGTTTAAGTGGACACCTTGCACCAGTACAATTCGACTCTTATGGTAGATAGGTTTAAGACAACCTTTACAGAAAGCTATCCTAGTGGTAGCTGTGGAGAGCAGCCTTCAGGCTAAGTCTCTGATGGAATGTAAAGCAGCTTGTTTTACCACACAATCTCTTGAATCACCAAATGAAAAGACACCACACAGGTATATATATCAAATATATATGTATTTATTACTAAACAACTCTCTACTAATCTCTTTATGAGATTAGAAGTCAAGAACATATGTACAAGTCAATGTTATCAAAATAAGTTAGCACAAGTAAATATCACAATCTTATCTTGGCTAGACCGGGCCCTAGAGCATGTAGAATCGAGGGACCCAAAGAACCACCCCAGGTAGTTGTAGGAGACTCACAGGGACGGACGCGGTGTTCAGACACTGGTGCGAGTCCTGTACGAGTCTATGCGAGAGAACGCGATTGAGTTATCAATGTTACAGGTCCCTGGCGGTTCGAGGTGAACACACCCAACGGTCAGGTACGAGTCGAAGGACGCGGCTACTGGTAGAGTTACAGGAGTTGACGCGATGAGTCTAACACAGGCGCGAATCGCCTGTAGACTTGCCAGTGCGATAAGTCGCACGTGGGAAATTAGGAGTTTTAGGGCACTTCAGGGTAGCTACAAGCAAGTCACTTACAGGGTAAGTAGTTCTAGGGCCAACACCCACAGGAGCACCGTAGTGCTGAAGTTACCTCACCCAGGGAAGCCGGGTGCATAGGTGTCCTTTGGTGTCGGGTCGCGGCGTCGTTTTCAATGGGAGCCAGTGAAGACTTGCTGCTTGCGAAGACAGAAGAAGTGTCCGGTGGAATCCAAGCCTGGATTCGGAAGGAGGAAGACCTGAAAGCAGAGGGGACAGTGTTCAAAGTCACTTGGCAGTGACCCAGGGCAAGGAAGATGAATGCCCACCGTCGTCGACAGGATTCAGGTCATTCACTGAGTGTCTTGACTCTTCGACCACGAGGTCCAGGAGGTGTCGTGGACGGCCAGGAGCTGGACTCAGCGTGTGCCTACGAAGTCTGCAGCTGACTGCGGTGTTGGCGACCCGATTGGAGCCAACAAGCCTTGGTAGCAGCAAGTCTTGTGGAAGGGACAAAAAGTCAATGGTGCAGACCAGCAAGGTCTGAGGGACTCACCCAGCGAGGGTAAGTCAGGGCAGGCCTGGAGCAACCAGGAGAGCCCTTTGGATTTGTAGAAAAGTCTTCAGGGGACCCACAAGCCGGCTGGCAAGGGATCACAAAGACACCTCGGGAGGATTCACTTCAACAGGAGCCCACGGTCACTCGGGACGGGGTAGGCCTCTGATTTTGGGAGGGATCTCTGCTAGAGGCTAAGGACCACATGTGGTCCAAAGCACAAGTTTGTAGAACGTCGTGAAGGGGTTGCACTTGAAAATAGTGCACGGTACCCAGGGTCTGCGGTTCCTCGTCGCTCGTGGGGATCAACTTGCCTCAGCTTCGCTGGGGACTCACGATGTCCTTGGAGAAGTCAGGAAATCTTCTTCCTGGGCTGCAGGGACTTCGGGCTCCAGCGGGAGTGGCGTAGTTTGAAACCGTCGTTGTAGTTTTTGGTGACTGCCAAGCAGGGGAGTCACTCCTTGACTCCAAGGGAGATTCTTCAGTCTTCCAGAGGTAGTGCAACGTCGAAGGTCCAGGATTCTTCTTAAGAGCGTCGTCCAGGGAGATCTGGTGTGCTATGCACAGGTTCCCCATCTTATACTAAAAGAAGGGAGGGACTAGCTCTATGACCCCACCTATGGGAGGGTCAGGGGAGTGGGTGGCTACACCCACTTCCCTTGTCCAGTTTTGCGCCAGAGCAGGGGCAGGTAGCCCCTGAGCTGGTTTGAACTGGCATATGCACAGAGGAGCCTTCTGCTCCCCCAGTGCAGGACTTCAAAGCACTCTAAGAGTGCACCCACCCAGCCCCTGTGAGAAGTTGGCCTGGCATATGCTGTCCACTAATTATAGTGGGCACCTTGCACCAGTCCAAACAACTCCTTATTGGTAGGTAGGTTAAAGACAACCTTATTGAAAGCTATCCTAGTGGTAGCTATGGAGAGCAGCCTTCAGGCTAAGTCTTGAAGGAATGTAAAGCAGCTTGTTTTACCAGTCTATAATCTCTTGAGTGATCAAATGAAAGAGCACCACACCAGGTATATATTCAAAATATATGTATTTATTGCTAAACACACCCCTCTAGTCTCTTTATGAGGCTAGAGTTCGAAGTACATAAGTTAGAAGTTATTAAATCACAGTAATAGCACAAATACACGTTTGGGCCCTAGGGGCGTACTCAAACCATATACCAATAAAGTGGTATGCGAACCACGACTGAACTAGACACTAGGCCTAGAGCCTCTAGAAGTGCTTGGACCACAAGGAACCACCCAAGGTAGTGACACAGGGGACCCACGGGAGACGCGTGCAGTGTAAATACACAACCGCGATACGCCGTTGACTTCTATGGAGAAAGTCGGGATCGGGAAATTAGAGGAAAGGGACACTTAAAAGAGGACTAGGACAAAACCCTTTGAGATCTAGGACTTTGAAGAGTCTCTACCCACGGGAGCACCGGAGTACTCGTGTTACCTCACCCAGGGAAGCCGGGTGCATAGGTGCCTTTCGGGGTCGGGTTTCGTCGTCGATTCGAATGGCGATCTGCTGCAAAGTGCTGCTGGCGGCCAAGAGAAAAGTGTCCGGGTGGATCCAAGAGTGGATCGGAGTTCTGAAGAACCTGAAAGCAGAGGGGACAGAGTCTGGGTCACTAGCCAGTGACCAGGAAGGCGATGGACAGATGCCCACCGATGTTGAGTGCTTCAGGTGCGTTGATGGTCATCTTGACTCTTCAGCCACGAGGTCCAGGAGGCGTTGTCGGCAACCAGGAGCAGGATTCGGGCTGGGACACGATGTCTGTCGAGTGCTGAGGTGTCAGCGACTGGATTGGACCCAACAAGCCTTGGCAACGGCAAGTCTTGGTGAAGATGTAGATCGTCGATGGTGCAGACCAGCGAGGTCTGTGGAACTCACCCAGCGAGGGTAAGTGATCGCAGGCCTGGAGCAACCAGGATGCCAAGTTAGAAAAGGATTGGCCTTCGTTAAGGGCTACTAGCCAACAGGCTAGCGACCGCGAAGGAGCCTCATGACGCCGCACGTGGATCTGGCTTACAGGACACTCGTGGAGTGGGGGCCAGTGATCTTCGGTGCAGGTGGTGCTGGAGGCTAGGGCTACTCGGAGCCCAAAGCACGACTTCTTGGGAGACCCAGAAGAGGATGCACTTGCAAATGTGCTCGGTGTCCAGGCGTCACGGTCTCAAGTCACCCACGATAGCCACGGGCCTCAGCTTTGCTGGGGACTCAGGGTAGCCTCGGTGAAGTCTGAGAATCCACCTCTGGTGATGCGATGACTTCGGCGTCCGACGGGAGCTTCAGAAATGCGAACCGGACAGATGCTTCTTTGGTGCCTGCCAAGCAGGGAGTCACTCCTTGACCCCAAGGGAGATTCTTCTGTCCTCTAATCGTGAGTAGAGCGTCGAAGGTCCAGGATTCAGTTACAGAGTTTCGTCCAGGGATAATCTAAAGTCCTAAGGACTGGGTTCCTACCTTTATACTAAAGATAGGGGTTGGACTAATCTGTGGCCCCACCTATGGGTGGGTCAGGGCAGAGGGGTGGCTACACCCCTTTCCCTTTGTCCAGTTCGCGCCAAAGCAGGGGCTGCAAGCCCCTGATCCGGTTTGAACTGGGGTATGCACAGGGACACCAAATGTGCCCCCAGTGCAGGACTTCAAAGCACCCGAAAGTGCTCCCGCCCAGCCCCAATACACATTATCCTGTCTGGGGAGGTGGTCACACCTCCCTGGGACAGGAAACCTATTGTCCAGGCCTCCCCTGCCGGAGTTTCGTCCAGCAGCAGGAGGCCAGACTCGTGTCTGTGGCAGCAGCATCCATTTTGTGATGCCAGGGCCCTGGAAAGAAGTTACCGGACTAGTCAGAGTTAACATGTCTTTCCCTCTAGAAGGGTGGAATGCTACCCCCGCCGCCAGGATTGGCGGGGGGTAGTATTCCAAGATGTTTGACACCAAACACGACATGTTTAGGTGCAGCCATTCCAAAGTTAGCATTTTACCGCGAGGATATAATGCGCTTAAGAGTATATGGTCAGGCTGCACTACAAACAGCATCAGAGATGGTCTCCGAACGCTGCAGAGGGGCCCTGCTCATGCAGGGGCACCCTCTCACATAGGAACCATGCACTCTGCCTTTAGGATTGATAAGGCCTGCCTTAGGAGTGACTTATAGGTTTATATGTGTGTAGTGTATTTAGTGATATAGGTAACCTATATCACAGTAAGGGGTGCATGCACCACCTTACCCAGGCTGCAGTAGCAGACCTGTGGTGTCAGTTTGGATGGCCTTCCAGGGGTGGCATAATACATGCTGCAGCCCCTGGCAGGCCTCTGAGGTACCTATGCCCTTGGTACATAGTATACCATATACTAGGGACTTATAAGGGCACTCCAGATCCCAATCAGTGATGTGCCTAAGGCACATGGAAACCATTTTAGAGAGGAAGCAGCTAGGCTGGGGTTCTGATTAGCAGGGCCCCAGCCAGACTAATGTCGAAAAACAGTGAAGCATCAGCAAAAGTGGGGGTACCCATGTGAAGCAGATCCTACTCTCCTACACAACCCGCCCCCAAACGTAGGGACATTAAACTAACCTTGCCCAGTTAAGTCTTCATGTTCTAAGTGGAAATACCTAGAGAGTCCATCTGCATTCGCATGGTTACTCCCAGGCCTATGTTCCACTGTAAAGTCCATCCCCTGTAGGGAAATGGACCACTTAAGCAGTTTGGGGTTTTCACCCTTCATTTGTTTTAGCCATAAGAGGGGCTTATGGTCTGTCTGAACCAGGAAGTGTGTACCAAACAAGTATGGCCTCAACTTCTTCAGAGCCCAGACCACAGCAAAGGCCTCCTCTCTATGGCTGACCAACGTTTCTCTCTAGGGGTCAGCCTTCTGCTAATGAAAGCTACTGGCTGATCCTGACCTTCTTCATTCAATTGTGACAGTACAGCCCCTACCCCCAATTCAGATGCATCAGTTTGAACAATGAACTTCTTGGAGTAATCAGGACTCTGCAGAATTGGAGCAGTGCACATGGCCTGCTTCAGGTCATCAAATGCCTTTTGACAGCTAACTGTCCACTGAACCTTTTGGGCATTTTCTTAGAAGTTAAGTCATTCAGGGGTGTCACTATTGATCCATACCCCTTGACAAATCTCCTATAGTACCCAGTCAGGCCTAAGAAGGCTCTCACCTGAGTCTGGGTAGTGGGAGCAGTCCAGTCCATGATGGTCTGGATCTTGCTCTGCAAAGGTTGAACCTGGCCTCCACCCACAAGGTGGCCCAGGTACACAACCTGACTCTGCCCTATCTGGCACTTAGTGGCCTTGATAGTCAGGCCTGCCTTTTGCAGGGCCTGTAAAACATTCCTGAGGTGGACCAGGTGATCCTCCCAGGTGGAGCTAAAGACAGCAATATCATCTAGATATGCTGCACTATAGGCTTCCAGTCCTGTGAGAACTGTATTCACCAGCCTCTGGAAAGTGGCAGGTGCATTCTTCAGACCAAAGGGCATCACCACAAATTGATAATGCCCACTAGGGGTTGAGAATGCTGTTTTGGGCTTTGCAGTATCAGCTAGTCTGATCTGCCAGTAGCCAGCTGTTAGGTCAAATGTGCTGAGATATTTGGCAGAGGCCAAAGTATCTATGAGCTCATCTGCCCTGGGTATTGGATGGGCATCAGTCCTAGTGACTGCATTGAGACCCCTGTAGTCCACGCAAAACCTCATCTCTCTTTTTCCATCACTGGTGGGAGGTTTCAGTACAAGGACCACTGGACTAGCCCAAGGGCTATCTGAGGGTTCAATAACTCCCAATTCCAACATTTTCTGGACTTCAGTCCTGATACAGTCCCTGACATGGTCAGGTTGCCTATAAATCTTGTTTTTAATAGGCAGACTGTCCCCAGTGTCCACTTCATGAGTGCACCAGGTGGTCTGACTGGGTGTCAGTGAAAACATATGTCTAAACTGATTGAGGACTTGCCTGCAATCAGTTTGTTGCTGGGTAGTGAGGCTGCCTGCCAAGGCTACACCATCAACTGACCCATCGTCAGGGTTCTGTGAGAGCAGGTCAGGGAGTGGGTCACTCTCTTCCTCCTGCCCTTCATCAGTAGCCATGAGCAAGCCCATGTCTGCCCTGTCCACATATGGTTTTAACCTGTTGACATGGAGAACCCTGTGGGGACTCCTGGGTGTTCCTAGGTCTACTAAGTAAGTGACCTCACCCTTCTGCTCAACAATAGTGTGGGGTCCACTCCATTTATCTTGGAGAGCTGCTGGGGCCACTGGCTCCAACACCCACACCTTCTGTCCTGGCTGGTAAACAGTCAGAACAGCCTTTTGGTCATGCCAGGCCTTTTGAAGTTCCTGGCTAGCCTCAAGGTTTTTGGTTGCCTTTTTCATGTACTCAGCCATCCTGGAGCGGAGACCAAGTACATAGTCCACTATATCTTGCTTTGGGGGCTTGAGAGGTAACTCCCATCCTTCCTTCACCAAGCACAGTGGACCCCTCACAGGGTGGCCAAACAGAAGTTCAAAAGGGCTGTAACCAACCCCCTTCTGAGGCACCTCCCTATATGCGAATAAAAGGCAGGGCAAGAGTATGTCCCATCTACGCCTAAGCTTTTCTGGGAGCCCTTTAATCATGCCCTTCAAGGTTTTGTTGAATCTCTCAACTAAACCATTGCATTGTGGGTGATAGGGTGTGGTGAACTTATAAGTCACTCCACACTCCTTCCACATTGCTTTTAAGTACCCAGACATGAAGTTTGCACCCTGTCTGATACTACCTCCTTAGGAAAGCCCACTCTTGAGAAGATTCCCAGGTGGGCCCTTGCCACCACAGGTGCTGTAGTGGTCCTGAGGGGAATAGCTTCTGGGTACCTGGTGGCATGATCCACTACCACCAGGACAAACCTGTGCCCAGAGGCTGTTTGGGGATCCATGGGACCAACAATGTCAATCCCTACCCTTTCAAAGGGCACCCCCACCACAGGTAGTGGTATCAGGGGGCCTTTGTGGTGCCACCTGCCTTGCCACTGGCTTGGCAGGTTACACAGGAGCGACAAAACTCCTTACTGTCTTCAGACATGTGGGGCCAGTGAAAGTGAGGGACAATTCTGTCCCAAGTCTTGTTCTGGCCCAGGTGACCTGCTAAGGGAATATCATGGGCTAGGGTCAATAGGAAGCCCCTGAACTTCAGAGGTATAACCAACCTCCTGGTAGCACCAGGCTTGGGGTCTCTACTCTCTGAGTACAGGAGTCCATCATCCCAATACACTATATGGGGACCACTAGCTTTCCCAGCAGCCTCAGCAGCAGCTTGCTGTCTGAGGGGTTCAAGGAGGGGCAGCTCTGCTGCTCCTGGCTCAGATCTGCCCTAGAAGGTTCCCCTGTCCCCAAGAACTCAACCTGGTCAGGTTCAAGTTCCTCTGGGACAGTTCCTTCTTCAGGGCTGAGATCATCCCCCTCAAGGGACTGATCTTCCTCCTGAGCCAAGGGGAAGGCACTGCCTTAACCCTACTACTCCTCCTCTTGGAAGGCACTTGGTCCATTCTTCCAGAATCCAAGGCCTGTTCAGTGCTAGACATTTTGGCTTGTGACCTGGTCACAGCAAACACATCTGCAGGGATCCCCAGCATTTCTGCATGGGTCCTGAGCTCCACTTCTGCCCAAGCAGAAGTCTCTAAGTCATTGCCAAGCAAGCATTCGACTGGTAGGTTTGCACTTACCACAACCTTCTTAAGGCCAGTTACCCCTCCCCAGGAGAAGTTAACAACTGCCAGAGTATGGTCTGTTCTGACATTGCTAGCATTGGTCACTTGGTACATCTCACCAAGTATAACTTGCCCAGGATTCACAAGGTCTTGTGTCACCATTGTGACACTTGCCCCTGTGTCCCTAAATGCCAAAGCCTCACGTCCATTGATTAAAGGCTGTTGTCTGTACTTGCCCAGATTACTGGGACTCACAGTGGAGGTCACATCCATGCCTGCCATCACAGACTAACACAGCCTGAGTCAGTTCTCTGACTAGGTCAGAGCCCAACTCAGTTCCCAGGGTGAACCCTACTAAACCCTTGGTTGGAGCACTCCCACCAACTGTACTAGGGGGAACAGGTGCCTTAGGGGCATTGGTGGGTGCTGGACTGGAGTCTTTGGACTTGGTGCAATCACTGGTCCAGTGGGTCTTTTGCTTACAGACCTTGCACCATGGTTTTCTTTGGCCTTTCCCTTTGGTAGACTGTGAATCCCCACCAGAAGAAGATTTTTGGGGGCCTGATGAAGACTTTTGATCTTTACCCTTCTCCCCACCCTTTTCAGAGTTCTTAGCATCTTGCTTCTTGGTTTCCCCACCTTGGTTCTGTACCTTCTGCTTCACCCTGGTTCTGACCCATTTGTCTGCCTTCTTTCCCAATTCTTGGGGAGAGGTCAGATCAGAGTCTACCAGGTATTGATGCAACAGCTGATTTTGACAGTTATTAAGAATCTGCTCCCTCATTATCAGATTGTACAATCCTGAGAAGTCACACACCTTACTGCCCATCAACCAGCCTTCCAGAGCCTTGGCAGAACAATCCACATAGTCTACCCAGTCTTGAGTCTGTGCTTTTTGGGTGTCTCTGAACTTCAACCTGTACTGTTCAGTGGTTAGGCCAAACCCATCAATAAGAGCACTCTTCAAGACCTTGTAATTATCAGCATCCTCCTCTCTAACAGTGAGGAGCTTATCTCTACCTTTGTCAGCAAAGGAGAGCCACAAGATTGCTGCCCACTGCTCCTGAGGGACCTTCTGTACCTTACAGGCCCTCTCTAATGCAGTTATCCATTTGTGGATGTCATCCCCACTCTGGTAGGGAGGGACAATCTTGCTCAGGTTCCTATGGTCATAGGACCTTTCCCTGTCTCTAGGGACATGGCTGCCACCATGGGACTCTAGTCCCAACTTTCTTCTCTCTCTAAGGAGATCTAGGGATTCCCTATCTAAAGCCAATTGCTTCTTTCTGATTTCCAGCTGAGTTTCCTCATACTGGACCAGTCTGTCTCTTCTCTCTTGAGAGGATTCCCTCCTGTGAGAGGAGATAGAGCTCCCTATGGAGGTGCCAGAGTGGTTAGACTCCTGAGAAGGAGATCTAGACTTCCTGGGCACACTCTTAATCCTTCCTGGGGGGACAAAGTGGGGATCTTCCAGATCATCCTCATCATCTTCCACAGGAGGGATTGGGTTATCCAGGTCAGGGTCATTGTCACCCTCCTGGCCAGTTTCAGAGGGGGGGCTGGGGGTATTGGTACCCCTGGCCTCGTCCTCTTCCTCTGCCCCACCCTCAGCTCCTACCCCTTCAGTCCCCAAGGGCTTACTAAGGTCATAAGCCACCAACAACTCCTTGAGGTGTTGGGTGGTGGGGCTTTGGCCTGTCCTTAGTTTTCTCAAGTTACATAAAGCTCTCAATTCCAAGAATGGGAGTGTATCATACTTGGAGGGTGGAAGCTCAATGGCTTCCTGCAAGGATTCTTTAGATCCTACCCTTAAAGACATTACTAGTGTGGTGTGGTGTATGCACTACCTACTCTAGTGTGGCCTACTAAACTCTCTTGAGTTGTAGAAAGGGTTGTGCTATCCCTTAACACACAACTCTAAGTTCAGTAGAACTTACTGTATTCTAAGCTTAAATTATATGTACCTTAGGTACCTTTAGTGGTTTTCAGTTGATCAATTCAATTGAGATTATCTGGTAAAACAATAGCAAGCTGGAATCCCACACGCTGCACACCAATGTGAGAAGTTGGCCTGGCATATGCTGTCCACTAATTATAGTGGGCACCTTGCACCAGTCCAAACAACCCCTTATTGGAGATAGGTTAAAGACAACCTTATTGAAAGCTATCCTAGTGGTAGCTATGGAGAGCAGCCTTCAGGCTAAGTCTTGAAGGAATGTAAAGCAGCTTGTTTTACCAGTCTATAATCTCTTGAGTGACCAAATGAAAGAGCACCACACCAGGTATATATTCAAAATATATGTATTTATTGCTAAACACACCCCTCTAGTCTCTTTATGAGGCTAGAGTTCGAAGTACATAAGTTAGAAGTTATTTAAATCACAGTAATAGCACAAATACACGTTTGGGCCCTAGGGCGTACCAAACCATATACCAATAAAGTGGTATACGAACCACGACTGAACTAGACACTAGGCCTAGAGCCTCTAGAAGTGCTTGGACCACAAGGAACCACCCAAGGTAGTGACACAGGGGACCCACGGGAGACGCGTGCAGTGTAAATACACAACAGCGATACGCCGTTGACTTCTATGGAGAAAGTCGGGATCGGGAAATTAGAGAAAAGGGACACTTAAAAGAGGACTAGGACAAAACCCTTTGAGATCTAGGACTTTGAAGAGTCTCTACCCACGGGAGCACCAGAGTACTCGTGTTACCTCACCCAGGGAAGCCGGGTGCATAGGTGCCTTTCGGGGTCGGGTTTCGTCGTCGATTCGAATGGCGATCTGCTGCAAAGTGCTGCTGGCGGCCAAGAGAAAAGTGTCCGGGTGGATCCAAGAGTGGATCGGAGTTCTGAAGAACCTGAAAGCAGAGGGGACAGAGTCTGGGTCACTAGCCAGTGACCAGGAAGGCGATGGACAGATGCCCACCGATGTCGAGTGCTTCAGGTGCATTGATGGTCGTCTTGACTCTTCAGCCACGAGGTCCAGGAGGCGTTGTCGGCAACCAGGAGCAGGATTCAGGGTAGGACATGATGTCTGTCGAGTGCTGAGATGTCGGCGACCGGATTGGACCCAACACGCCTTGGCAACGGCAAGTCTCGGTGAAGATGTAGATCGTCGATGGTGCAGACCGGCAAGATCTGTGGAACTCACCCAGCAAGGGTGAGTGAGGGCAGTCCTGGAGCAACCAGGATGCCAAGTTAGAAAAGGATTGGCCTTCGTTAAGGGCTACTAGCCAATGGGCTAGCGACCGCGAAGGAGCCTCGTGACGCTGCACGTGGATCTGGCTTACAGGACACTCGTGGAGTGGGGGCCAGTGATCTTTGGTGCAGGTGGTGCTGGAGGCTAGGGCTACTAGGAGCCCAAAGCATGACTTCTTGGGAGACCCAGAAGAGGATGCACTTGCAAATGTGCTCGGTGTCCTGGGGTCACGGTCTCAAGTCACCCACGATAGCCACAGGCCTCAGCTTTGCTGGGGACTCAGGGTAGCCTCGGGAAGTCTGAGAATCCACCTCTGGTGATGCGATGACTTTGGCGTCCGACGGGAGCTTCAGAAATGCGAACCGGACAGATGCTTCTTTGGTGCCTGCCAAGCAGGGGAGTCACTCCTTGACCCCAAGGGAGATTCTTCTGTCCTCTAATCGTGAGTAGAGCGTCGAAGGTCCAGGATTCAGTTACAGAGTTTCGTCCAGGGATAATCTAAAGTCCTAAGGACTGGGTTCCTACACTTTATACTAAAGATAGGGGTTGGACTACTCTGTGGCCCCACCTATGGGTGGGTCAGGGCAGAGGGGTGGCTACACCCTTTCCCTTTGTCCAGTTCTCGCCAAAGCAGGGGCTGCAAGCCCCTGATCCGGTTTGAACTGGGGTATGCACAGGGACACCAAATGTGCCCCCAGTGCAGGACTTCAAAGCACCCGAAAGTGCTCCCGCCCAGCCCCAATACACATTATCCTGTCTGGGAGGTGGTCACACCTCCCTGGGACAGGAAACCTATTGTCCAGGCCTCCCCTGCCGGAGTTTCGTCCAGCAGCAGGAGGCCAGACTTGTGTCTGTGGCAGCAGCATCCATTTTGTGATGCCAGGGCTCTGGAAAGAAGTTACCGGACTAGTCAGAGTTAACATGTCTTTCCCTCTAGAAGGGTGGAATGCTACCCCCGCCACCAGGATTGGCGGGGGGGTAGTATTCCAAGATGTTTGACACCAAACACGACATGTTTAGGTGCAGCCATTCCAAAGTTAGCATTTTACCGCGAGGTTATAATGCGCTTAAGAGTATATGGTCAGGCTGCACTACAAACAGCATCAGAGATGGGTCTCCGAACGCTGCAGAGGGGCCCTGCTCATGCAGGGGCACCCTCTCACATAGGAACCATGCACTCTGCCTTTAGGATTGATAAGGCCTGCCTTAGGAGTGACTTATAGGTTTATATGTGTGTATGTATTTAGTGATATAGGTAACCTATATCACAGTAAGGGGTGCATGCACCACCTTACCCAGGCTGCAGTAGCAGACCTGTGGTGTCAGTTTGGATGGCCTTCCAGGGGTGGCATAATACATGCTGCAGCCCCTGGCAGGCCTCTGAGGTACCTATGCCCTTGGTACATAGTATACCATATACTAGGGACTTATAAGGGCACTCCAGATCCCAATCAGTGATGTGCCTAAGGCACATGGAAACCATTTTAGAGAGGAAGCAGCTAGGCTGGGGTTCTGATTAGCAGGGCCCCAGCCAGACTAATGTCGAAAAACAGTGAAGCATCAGCAAAAAGTGGGGGTAACCATGTGAAGCAGATCCTACTCTCGTACAGCGGGAGTGGCGTAGTTTGCGACTGTCGTTGTAGTTTTTGGTGCCTGCCAAGCAGGGGAGTCACTCCTTGACTCCAAGGGAGATTCTTCAGTCTTCCAGAGGTAGTGGAAGGTCTAAGGTCCGGGATTCTTCTTTAGAGCGTCGTCCAGGGATATCTAGTTTGCAATGGCAAGGGTTCCCTATCTTATACTAAAAGGAAGGGAGGGACTAGCTCTATGACCCCACCTATGGGAGGGTCAGGGGAGTAGGTGGCTACACCCACTTCCCTTTGTCCAGTTTCGCGCCAGAGCAGGGGCAGGTAGCCCCTGAGCCGGTTTGAACTGGTGTATGCACCGAGGAGCCTTCTGCTCCCCCAGTGCAGGACTTCAAAGCACTCTAGGAATGCACCCACCCAGCCCCAATACACTAAACCCTGTCTGGGAGGTGGTCACACCTCCCTGTGACAGGATACCTATTGTTGGGCCTCCTCCACTGCGAGTTTTGGTCATCAGCAGGAGGGCAGCCCAGTGTCTGTGACTGGTGGCATCCATTTTGTGATGCCAGGGCTCTTCAGGATTCTACCGTGTTTCCACAGTAGGTACATGTCTATCCCTCTAGAAGGGTGGGATGCATACTCCCGCCACCAGTTACTGGTGTGGGGGTATGATTCCAAGGTGTTTGACACCAAACACAACATGTTTTGATGCAGCCATTCCAAAGTTAGCATTTAACCGCAAGGTTATAATGCACTTAAGAGTATATGGTTTGACCGCATTCACAAACAGCCCCAGAGAATGGACTCTGAGAGCTGCAGAGGGGCCCTGCTCAGGCAGAGGCACCCTCTCACATAGAAACTAAGCACCCTGCCCTCAGGATTGATAGGGCCTGCCTTAGTGGTGACTGATAGGTTTAAATGTGTGTGCAGGAGAGATATAGGGAACCTATATCTCAGTGAGGGGTGCTAGCACCTCCTCACCCAGGCAGCAGTAGCAGGCCTGTGGTGTCAGATTTAGTCTGCTTCCCAGGGGTGGCATAATACATGCTTCAGCCCCTGGTAGGCCTGTGAAGTACCTATGCCCTTGGTACCTAAGGTACCATATACTAGGGACTCATAAGGTACCACAGTATCCAATCACTAGTGCACCTAGAGTGCACTCCAAGTCGTTTAGAGAGAACAGAGAGGCTGGGGCCCTGATTGGCAGGGTGCCAGCCAGACTATAGCCAGAAACCAGTGTAAACATCAGAAAAAAAGTGGGGGCAACATTAGAGGCAGATCCTACTCTCCTACACAACCCCCCCCCCCAAACGCAGGGACACTAAACTAACCTTGACCAGTTGAGTCTTCGTGCTCTAAGTGGAAATACCTTGAGAGTCCATCTGCAATGGCATGTTGGGTCCCAGGCCTGTGTTCCACTGTATAGTCCATCCCCTGTAGGGAAATGGACCACCTTAAAAGTTTTGGGTTTTCACCTTTCATCTGTTTAAGCCATAGGAGGGGCTTGTGGTCAGTCTGAACTATGAAGTGAGTGCCAAACAAGTATGGCCTCAGCTTCTTCAGGGCCCACACCACAGCAAAGGCCTCCCTCTCTATAGCTGACCAACGTTTCTCTCTAGGGGTCAGCCTCCTGCTAATAAAAGCTACTGGCTGGTCTTGACCTTCATCATTCAGTTCAGACAGTACAGCACCCACACCCAGCACAGAAGCATCTGTTTGGACAATGAACTTTTTGGTGTAGTCTGGACTCTGTAAGATGGGGGCAGTGTACATGGCCTGCTTTAGGTCTTCAAATGCCTTCTGACAGCTAGCTGTCCACTGAACCTTTTTTGGCATTTTCTTTGAGGTCAGATCATTCAAGTGGTTCACTATAGATCCATATCCCTTCACAAACCTCCTATAGTACCCAGTCAGGCCTAAGAAGGCTCTCACCTGTGTCTGGGTGGTTGGAGCAACCCATTCCATTATGGTTTGGATTTTGCTCTGTAAAGGCTGAACTTGGCCTCCACCCACAAGGTGGCCCAGGTACACAACCTGACTCTGCCCTATCTGGCACTTAGTGGCCTTGATAGTGAGGCCTGCTTTCTGCAGAGCCTCCAAAACATTTCTGAGGTGGACCAGGTGATCCTGCCAGGAGGAACTAAAGACAGCAATATCATCTAGATAAGCTGAGCAATAAGTTTCCATCCCTGTCAGAACTTTGTTCACCAACCTCTGAAAAGTGGCAGGTGCATTTTTCAATCCAAAGGGCATCACTACAAAGTGGTAGTGCCCACCAGGGGTCGAAAATGCTGTTTTGGCTTTTGCATCATCAGCTAACCTGATCTGCCAGTAGCCAGCTGTTAGGTCAAATGTACTCAGATACTTGGCTGAGGCCAAAGTATCAATCAACTCATCTGCCCTTGGTATGGGATAGGCATCAGTCCTGGTGACTGCATTGAGGCATCTGTAGTCTACACAAAACCTCATTTCTTTCTTACCACCCTGGGTATGAGGCTTGGGTACTAGGACTACTGGGCTAGCCCAAGGGCTATCTGAAGGCTCAATCACACCTAACTCCAACATTTTCTGGACTTCAGTCCTGATACAGTCCCTGACATGGTCAGATTGCCTGGAGATTTTACTCTTGACAGGCAGACTGTCCCCAGTGTCCACCTCATGGGTGCACCAGGTAGTCTGACTAGGGGTCAGACTAAACATATGTCTGTACTGCTGCAGAACTTGTCTGCACTCAGTTTGCTGACGGTTAGTGAGGCTGCTTGCCAAAGTAACACCATCTACTGACCCATCATCAGGGTTCTGTGAGAGCAGGTCAGGGAGAGGGTCACTCTCCTCCTCCTGTTCCTCATCAGTTGCCATGAGCAAGCCCATGTCAGCCCTGTCAACATATGGTTTCAATCTGTTGACATGGAGCACCCTCAGGGGGCTCCTGGGAGTTCCAAGATTCACCAGATAGGTGACTTCTCCCTTTGCTCAACTACTGTATGGGGGCCACTCCATTTGTCTTGGAGAGCTGCTGGGGCCACAGGCTCCAACACCCACACTTTCTGTCCTGGCTGGTACACAGTCAGCACAGCCTTTGGTCATGCCAAGCTTTTTGTAATTCTTGGCTGGCCTCCAGGTTTTTGGTTGCCTTCTTCATGTATTCAGCCATCCTGGAGCGGAGACCAAGTACATAGTAAATCACATCCTGTTTGGGGGGTTTGAGAGGTGACTCCCAGCCCTCTTTTACCAAACATAATGGACCTCTTACAGGATGCCCAAACAGAAGCTCAAATGGGCTGTAACCAACCCCCTTCTGTGGAACCTCTCTGTATGCAAACAACAGGCAGGGAAGAAGAAGGTCCCATTTCCGCCTAAGCTTCTCTGGGAGTCCTTTAATCATTCCCTTCAGGGTTTTGTTGAAACGTTCAACCAACCCATTGCATTGTGGGTGATAGGGGGTGATGAACTTATAAGTTACACCACACTCCTTCCACATTGCTTTCAAATATCCTGACATGAAGTTTGTAACTCTGTCAGAGATGACCTCCTTTGGGAAAGCCACTCTGGAGAAAACTCCAATGAGGGCTCTTGCCACCACAGGGGCTGTGGTGGTCCTCAGGGGAATTGCCTCTGGGTACCTGGTGGCATGATCCACTACCACCAGGATAAATCTGTGCCCAGATGCAGTTTGAGGGTCAATGGGACCAACAATGTCAATCCCTACCCTTTCAAAGGGTACCCCCACCACAGGTAGTGGTATCAGGGGGGCCTTTGTGGTGCCACCTGCCTTGCCACTGGCTTGGCATGTGACACAGGAGCGACAAAACTCCTTTGTGTCCTCTGACATATGTGGCCAATGAAAATGTGGAACAAGCCTGTCCCAGGTATTGTTTTGGCCCAAGTGACCTGCTAAAGGGATATCATGTGCTAGGGTCAAGAGGAACCCCTTAAACTTCTGAGGTATTACCAACCTCCTGGTGGCTCCAGGGGCTGGATCTCTACCCTCAGAATATAGGAGTCCC
>CAWUFW010028212.1:0-22864 GCA_963921515.1 Calotriton arnoldi | reverse complement strand
AGTCAGTAAGTAAGTCAATCAGTAAAGTAAATCAGTAAAGTAAAGTCAATCAGTAAGAAAGTAAGTCAATCAATCAGTAAAGTAAATCAGTAAATGAAAGTCAATCAGTAGAAAGTAAATCAAGTAAATCAGTAAAGTAAATCAATCAATGAAAGTAAATCAATCAATGAAAGTAAAGTAAATCAATCAATGAAAAGTAAATCAATCAATGAAAGTAAATCAATCAATGAAAGTAAATCAATCAATGAAAGTAAAGTAAATCAATCAAGTAAAGAAAAGTAAATCAATCAAGTAAAGAAAGTAAAGTAAATCAATCAATGAAAAGTAAATCAATCAATGAAAGTAAATCAATCAAGTAAAGTAAAGTAAATCAATCAAGTAAAGTAAAGTAAAGTAAATCAATCAGTAAAGTAAATGAAATCAATCAGTAAAGAAAGTAAATCAATCAATAAGAAAGTAAATCAATCAAGTAAAGTAAAGTAAAGTAAATCAATCAATGAAAAGTAAATCAATCAATGAAAGTAAATCAATCAATGAAAAGTAAATCAATCAAGTAAGTAAAGTAAAGTAAATCAATCAAGTAAAGTAAATCAATCAATGAAAAGTAAATCAATCAGTAAGAAAGTAAATCAATCAATGAAAGTAAGTAAATCAGTAAATGAAATCAGTAAAGTAAATCAATCAGTAAAGTAAGTAAATCAAGTAAAGTAAGTAAAGTAAATCAATCAATGAAAGTAAGTAAGTAAATCAATCAGTAAAGTAAGTAAATCAGTAAAGTAAAGTAAATGAAATCAGTAAAGTAAAGTAAGTAAAGTAAAGTAAGTAAATCAAGTAAAGTAAATCAATCAAGTAAAGTAAGTAAATCAATCAAGTAAAGTAAGTAAATGAAATCAATCAAGTAAAAGTAAATCAATCAATGAAAGTAAATCAATCAGTAAAGTAAAGTAAATGAAATCAGTAAATGAATAAGTAAAGTAAATCAATCAGTAAGTAAGTAAATCAGTAAAGTAAATCAAGTAAAGTAAAGTAAAGTAAATCAAGTAAATGAAGTAAGTAAAGTAAGTAAATCAATCAATGAAAGTAAAGTAAATCAATCAAGTAAAGTAAAGTAAATCAATCAGTAAAGTAAATAAGTAAATCAATCAAGTAAATGAAAGTAAATCAAGTAAATGAAAGTAAATCAATCAATGAAAGTAAATGAAATCAATGTAAAGTAAAGTAAATCAATCAGTAAAGTAAGTAAATCAATCAGTAAAGAAAGTAAATCAAGTCAATGAAAGTAAATGAAATCAGTAAGAAAGTAAATCAATCAGTAAAGTAAAGTAAATCAATCAAGTAAGAAAGTAAATCAATCAAGTAAAGTAAATCAATCAATGAAGAAAGTAAATCAATCAAGTAAAGAAAGTAAATCAATCAATGAAGTAAGTAAATCAATCAAGTAAAGTAAGTAAATCAATCAAAGTAAGTAAATAAGTAAAGTAAATCAAGTAAATGAAAAGTAAATCAATCAATGAAAGTAAATCAATCAAGTAAAGTAAATGAAGTCAATCAATGAAAAGTAAAGTAAATCAATCAAGTAAAGTAAGTAAATGAAATCAATCAGTAAAGAAAGTAAATCAATCAATGAAAGTAAAGTAAATCAATCAATGAAAGTAAAGTAAATCAGTAAAGTAAAGTAAATCAATCAAGTAAATGAAAGTAAAGTAAATCAATCAAGTAAAGTAAGTAAGTAAAGTAAATGAAAGTCAATCAAGTAAGAAAGTAAGTCAATCAGTAAAGTAAAGTAAATCAATGAAAAGTAAAGTAAGTAAATCAATGAAAGTAAATCAAGTCAAGTAAAGAAGTAAGTAAATCAATCAAAGTAAGTAAAGTAAAGTAAATCAATCAATGAAAGTAAGTAAAGTAAATCAATGAAAGTAAGTAAATGAAAGTAAGTCAAGTGAAAGTAAGTAAATGAAGTCAATGAAAAGTAAAGTAAGTAAGTAAATGAAAGTAAGTAAGTAAAGTAAGTAAAGTGAAATCAATCAAGTAAAGTAAGTAAGTCAAGTAAATGAAAGTAAATGAAAGTAAGTAAATCAATGAAAGTAAGTAAATCAATGAAAAGTAAGTAAATCAATCAGTGAAAGTAAAGTAAATCAGTAAAGTAAGTAAGTAAATCAAGTAAGTAAAGTAAAAGTAAATGAAATCAATCAAGTAAAGTAAAGTAAATCAATCAATGAAGTAAGTAAATCAATCAGTAAGAAAGTAAATCAATCAAGTAAGTAAAGTAAATCAGTAAAGTAAATCAATCAAGTAAAGTAAAGTAAATCAATAAAGTAAAGTAAATCAAGTCAATGAAAGTAAATCAATCAGTAAAGTAAAGTAAATCAATCAAGTAAAGTAAAGTAAATCAATCAGTAAAGAAAGTAAATCAATCAAGTAAAGTAAGTAAATCAATCAAGTAAAGTAAAGTAAATCAATCAGTAAAGTAAATCAATCAAGTAAATAAGTAAAGTAAATCAAGTAAGTAAATCAGTAAAGTAAGTAAATGAAAGTAAAGTAAATCAAGTAAAGTAAAAGTAAATCAATCAAGTAAAGTAAAGTAAATCAATCAAGTAAAGTAAAGTAAATCAATCAGTAAAGTAAGTAAATCAATCAATGTAAAGTAAGTAAATGAAAGTAAATCAATCAAGTAAAGTAAATCAATCAATGAAAGTAAATCAATCAGTAAAAGTAAAGTCAAGTCAATGAAAGTAAATCAATCAAGTAAAGTAAAGTAAATCAAGTAAAGTAAAAGTAAATCAATCAGTAAATGAAAGTAAGTAAATCAAGTAAAGTAAAGTAAATCAAGTAAAGTAAAGTAAATCAATCAAGTAAAAAGTAAGTAAATGAAATCAGTAAATGAAAGTAAAGTAAGTAAATCAATGAAAGTAAGTAAATCAGTAAAGTAAATCAATCAATGAAAGTAAGTAAATCAATCAAGTAAAGTAAAGTAAGTAAATCAATCAAGTAAAGTAAAGTAAATCAATCAAGTAAGTAAATGAAGTAAATCAGTAAAGTAAAGTAAATCAAGTAAAGTAAAGTAAATCAATCAGTAAAGTAAGTAAATCAATAAGTAAAGTAAATCAAGTAAAGTAAGTAAATCAAGTAAAAGTAAGTAAATCAATCAATGAAAAGTAAAGTAAATCAATCAGTAAAGTAAAGTAAATCAATCAAGTAAAGTAAGTAAATCAATCAAGTAAAGTAAATCAATCAAGTAAAGTAAATGAAATCAATCAAGTAAGTAAAGTAAATCAATCAAGTAAAGTAAAGTAAATCAATCAAGTAAAGTAAATAAGTAAATCAATCAGTAAAGTAAGTAAAGTAAATCAATCAATGAAAGTAAAGTAAATCAATGAAAGTAAATCAGTAAAGTAAATCAAGTAAAGTAAAGTAAATCAAGTAAAGTAAAGTAAATCAAGTCAATGAAAGTAAGTAAATCAATCAGTAAAGTAAAGTAAGTAAATCAGTAAAGTAAAGTAAAGTCAATCAGTAAAGTAAGTAAAGTCAATCAGTAAAGTAAAGTAAAGTAAATCAATGAAAGTAAGTAAAGTAAAGTAAGTCAATCAAGTAAAGTAAGTAAATCAATCAATGAAAGTAAATCAATCAAGTAAAGTAAGTAAATGAAATCAAGTAAGTAAAGTAAATCAATCAATGAAAAGTAAATCAAGTCAATCAAGTAAAGTAAGTCAAGTAAAGTAAGTCAATCAGTAAAAGTAAATCAATCAAGTAAAGTAAGTAAATCAGTAAAGTAAGTAAAGTAAATCAATCAATGAAAAGTAAGTCAATCAATGAAAGTAAATCAATCAATGTAAAGTAAATCAATCAGTAAAGTAAGTAAATCAATCAATGAAAAGTAAAGTAAATCAATCAGTAAAGTAAATCAATCAAGTAAAGTAAGTAAATCAATCAATAAAGTAAGTAAATCAATCAATGAAGTAAGTAAATCAATCAAGTAAAGTAAAGAAATCAGTAAATGAAAGTAAATCAGTAAATGAAAGTAAGTAAATCAATCAAGTAAGTAAAGTAAATCAATCAGTAAATGAAAGTAAATCAATCAAGTAAAGTAAATCAATCAATGAAAGTAAATCAATCAAGTAAATGAAGTAAATCAAGTAAAGTAAATCAATCAAGTAAGTAAAGTAAATCAATCAGTAAAGTAAGTAAATCAAGTAAAGTAAATCAATCAGTAAGTAAAGTAAATCAATCAATGAAAAGTAAATCAATCAAGTAAGTAAAGTAAAGTAAATCAATAAAGTAAAGTAAATCAATCAATAAAGTAAAGTAAATCAATCAATGAAAGTAAGTAAATCAATCAGTAAAAGTAAGTAAATCAAGTAAAGTAAAGTAAATGAAGTAAATCAAAGTAAAATCAGTAAAGTAAAGTAAGTAAATCAATCAATGAAAAGTAAATCAATCAAGTAAAGTAAGTAAATCAATCAATGAAAGTAAATCAATCAATGAAAAGTAAATCAATCAAGTAAAGTAAGTAAATGAAAGTAAATCAAGTAAATGAAAGTAAAGTAAGTAAATCAATCAATAAGTAAAGTAAATCAATCAATGAAAGTAAAGTAAATCAATCAATGAAAAGTAAATCAATCAATGAAAGTAAGTAAATCAATCAATGAAAGTAAATCAATCAATGAAGTAAGTAAATCAATCAAGTAAAGTAAAGTAAATCAATCAAGTAAAAGTAAATAAAGTAAAGTAAATCAATCAGTAAAGTAAAGTAAATCAATGAAAAGTAAATCAATCAAGTAAAGTAAGTAAATCAATCAGTAAAGTAAAGTAAATGAAAAGTAAATCAATCAGTAAAGTAAGTAAATCAATCAGTAAAAGTAAATCAATCAAGTAAAGTAAATCAATCAGTAAAGAAAGTAAATCAATCAATGAAATGAAATCAATAAAGTAAAGTAAATCAATCAATGAAAAGTAAATCAATCAAGTAAAGTAAATCAATCAATGAAAAGTAAATCAATCAATGAAGTAAAGTAAATCAATCAAGTAAAGTAAAGTAAATCAATCAAGTAAAGTAAGTCAATCAGTAAAGTAAAGTAAATCAATCAAGTAAAGTAAGTAAGTAAATCAATCAATGAAAGTAAGTAAATCAATCAATGAAAGTAAGTAAATCAATCAAGTAAAGTAAATCAATCAATGAAAGTAAGTAAATCAATCAAGTAAAGTAAATCAATGAAAGTAAATCAATCAGTAAAGTAAAGTAAATCAATCAATGAAAGTAAATAAATCAAGTAAATCAAGTAAGTAAATCAATCAGTAAAGTAAGTAAATCAATCAAGTAAAGTAAATCAAGTAAATGAAATCAATGAAAGTAAATCAAGTAAAGTAAATCAAGTAAAGTAAATCAATCAATGAAAGTAAATCAATCAAGTAAAGTAAATCAATCAGTAAAGTAAAGTAAATCAATCAAGTAAAGTAAAGTCAAGTAAGTAAATCAGTAAATGAAATCAATCAGTAAAGAAAGTAAATCAATCAATAGAAAAGTAAGTCAATCAATGAAAGTAAATCAATCAATGAAAGTAAAGTCAATCAGTAAAGAAAGTAAGTAAATCAATCAGTAAAGAAGTAAGTCAATCAATGAAAAGTAAATCAATCAGTAAAGAAAGTAAATCAATCAGTGAAAGTAAATCAATCAATGAAAGTAAATCAGTAAATGAAATCAATCAAGTAAAGTAAGTAAATCAATCAATGAAAAGTAAATCAGTCAATGAAAGTAAATCAATCAGTGAAAGTAAATCAATCAGTGAAAGTAAAGTCAATCAGTGAAAGTAAATCAATCAGTAAGAAGTAAATCAATCAGTAAAGAAAGTAAAGTCAATCAGTGAAAGTAAATCAATCAAGTAAAGTCAGTAAAGAAGTAAAGTCAATGAAAGTCAATCAATGAAAGAAGTCAATCAGTGAAGAAAGTAAATCAATCAAGTGAAAAGTAAATCAATCAGTGAAAGTAGAAGTCAATCAGTGAAGAAAGTCAGTCAATGAAAGTCAATCAGTCAAGTAAGTAAGTAAAGTCAATCAGTGAAGAAAGTAAGTCAATCAGTGAAGAAAGTAAATCAATCAGTAAAGAAAGTCAATCAGTGAAAGTAAAGTCAATCAGTAAGAAAGTAAGTCAATCAGTGAAAGTAAAGTCAATCAGTGAAAGTAAAGTCAATCAGTGAGAAGTAAATCAATCAGTGAAGAAGTCAGTCAGTAGAAAGTCAATCAGTGAAGAAGTAAAGTCAATCAGTAAGAAGTAAGTAAAGTCAATCAGTGAAAGAGAAGTCAATCAGTGAAGAAAGTAAAGTCAATCAGTAAAGAAAGTAAATCAGTCAGTGAAAGTAAATCAGTCAGTGAAAGAAAGTCAATCAGTAAAGAAAGTCAATCAGTGAAAGTCAATCAGTGAGAAGAAAGTCAGTGAAAGAAGTCAATCAGTGAAGAAAGTAAGTCAATCAGTAAGAAAGTCAGTCAGAAGTCAGTCAGTGAAAGTAAAGTCAATCAGTGAAAGAAAGTCAGTCAGTGAAAGAAAGTCAGTCAGTGAAGAAGTAAGTCAGTCAGTGAAGAGACAGTCAGTGAAGAAAGTCAGTCAGTGAAGACAATCAGTGAAGAGAAAGTCAATCAGTGAAAGTAGAATCAGTCAGTGAAGAGTCAATCAGTGAAAGTAAGTCAATCAGTGAAGAGAAGTCAGTCAGTGAAGAGAAGTCAGTCAGTGAAAGTAAGTCAATCAGTGAAAGTAAGTCAGTGAAGAAAGTCAATCAGTGAGAAGTAAAGTCAGTCAGTGAGAGAAGTCAGTCAGTGAAGAAAGTCAGTCAGTGAAGAGAAGTCAGTCAGTGAGAGAGAGTCAGTCAGTAAAGTCAGTCAGTGAAGAAAGTCAGTCAGTGAGAGAGTAAGTCAGTCAGTGAAAGTCAGTGAAGTCAGTCAGTGAAGAGAAGTCAGTCAGTGAGAAGTCAGTCAGTGAAAGTCAGTCAGTAAGAAAGTCAGTCAGTGAAGAAAGTCAGTCAGAGTCAGTCAGTGAAGAGTAAGTCAATCAGTCAGTGAAAGTAAGTCAATCAGTAGAGAAAGTCAAGTCAGTGAAGTCAGTGAAAGTAAGTCAGTCAGTGAAGAAAGTCAGTCAGTAGAAAGTAAGTCAATCAGTGAGAGAAGTAAAGTCAGTGAAGAAAGTCAGTCAATGAGAAAGTCAGTCAGTGAGAAGAAGTCAGTCAGTAAAGTCAGTAGAAAGTCAGTCAGTGAAAGAAAGTCAATCAGTGAAAGTAAGAGAAGTCAATCAGTGAGAAAGTCAGTAAGTGAAAGTCAGTCAGTGAGAAAGTCAGTGAAGTCAATCAGTGAAGAGTAAGTCAGTCAGTGAAGAAAGTCAGTAAGTCAGTCAGTGAAGAAAGTCAATCAGTGAAAGAAAGTCAGTAAGAGAAGTCAGTCAGTAAGAAAGTAAGTCAGTCAGTGAAAGAGTCAGTCAGTGAAAGAAAGTCAATCAGTGAAGAAGTAAGTCAATCAGTGAAAGTAAGTCAGTAAGAGAAGTCAGTAGAGAAAGTCAGTCAGTGAAAGAAAGTCAGTCAAGTGAAGTCAGTCAGTGAAAGTCAGTCAGTCAATGAAAGTAAATCAGTCAGTGAAGAAAGTAGAAGTCAATCAGTGAAAGTAAGTCAGTAGAAAGTCAGTCAGTGAAGAGAAGTCAATCAGTGAGAAGAAGTCAGTCAGTGAGAAAGTCAGTAAGAAAGTCAATCAGTGAGAAAGTAGAGTCAGTCAGTGAGAAAGTAAAGTCAGTCAGTGAGAGAAGTCAGTGAAGAAGTCAGTCAGTGAGAAGAAAGTCAGTCAGTGAGAGAAAGTCAGTCAGTGAGAGAAAGTGAAATCAGTCAGTGAAGAGAAGTCAATCAGTGAAGAGTAAGTCAGTGAGAGAAAGTCAGTCAGTGAAGTCAGTCAGTGAGAAGTAAGTCAATCAGTGAAAGAAAGTCAGTGAAGTCAGTCAGTAGAAAGTCAGTCAGTGAGAAGAAAGTCAGTCAGTGAAGAGAAGTCAGTCAGTGAGAGAAGTCAGTCAGTAAGAAAGTCAGTCAGTGAAGAAGTCAGTCAGTGAAGAAAGTCAGTCAGTGAAAGAAAGTCAGTCAGTGAGAAGAAGTCAGTCAGTGAAAGTAAGTCAATCAGTAGAGAAAGTAAAGTCAGTCAGTGAAGAGAAGTCAATCAGTGAAGAAGTCAGTCAGTGAGAAGAAAGTCAATCAGTGAAAGAGAAGTCAATCAGTAAAGAAGAGTCAGTGAAGAAGTCAATCAGTGAAGAGTAAGTCAATCAGTGAGAGAGTAAAGTCAATCAGTAAGAAGTCAGTGAGAAGTCAATCAGTGAGAGAAGTCAGTCAGAGAGAGAAGTCAGTGAAGAGAAGTCAGTAAGAGAAAGTCAGTGAAGAAAGTCAGTGAGAAGAAGTCAGTCAGTGAGAGAGAGTCAGTGAGAGAAGTCAGTCAGTGAGAGAGAGAAGTCAGTAAGAAGAAAGTCAGTCAGTGAAGAGAGAAGTCAGTCAGTGAAAGAAGTCAGTCAGTGAAGAAAGTCAGTCAGTGAAAGAAAGTCAGTCAGTGAAGAGAAAGTCAGTCAGTGAAGAAAGTCAGTGAAAGTCAATCAGTGAGAGAAAGTCAGTGAAAGTCAATCAGTGAAAGAAAGTCAGTCAGTGAAGAGAAGTCAGTCAGTGAAAGTCAGTGAGAAAGTCAGTCAGTGAGAAGAAAGTCAGTCAGTGAAGAGAAGTCAGTCAGTGAAAGAAGTAAGTCAATCAGTGAGAGAGAAAGTCAGTCAGTGAGAAGAAGTCAGTCAGTGAAAGTCAGTCAGTGAAGTCAGTCAGTGAAAGAAGTCAATCAGTGAGAGAGAAAGTCAGTCAGTGAGAGAGAAAGTCAGTCAGTGAAAGAAGTCAGTGAGAGATCAGTCAGTGAGAAGAAGTCAGTCAGTGAAAGTCAGTCAGTAGAGAAGTCAGTCAAGTGAAAGTCAGTAAGAGAAGTCAGTCAGTGAAAGAGAATCAGTCAGTGAGAGAAGTCAGTCAGTAAAGAGAGTCAGTGAGAAGAAAGTCAGTCAGTGAAGAGAAAGTCAGTCAGTAAAGTAAAGTCAGTGAGAGAAAGTCAGTCAGTGAAAGTAAAGTCAGTCAGTAGAGAGAAATCAGTGAAGAAGTCAATCAGTGAGAGAGAAGTCAGTCAGTGAAGAGAAAGTCAATCAGTGAGAAAGTAGAAGTCAATCAGTGAAAGAAAGTCAATCAGTAAGAGAAAGTCAATCAGTGAAAGAAGTCAGTCAGTGAGAAGAAAGTCAGTGAAAGTCAATCAGTGAAGAAAGTAAAGTCAGTCAGTAGAAAGTCAAGTGAAAGAAAGTCAGTGAAAGAAGTAAAGTCAATCAGTGAAAGAGAAGTCAATCAGTGAGAAAGTAAGTCAAGTCAGTGAAAGAAAGTCAATCAGTAAGAAGTCAATCAGTCAGTGAAGAGAAAGTCAATCAGTGAGAAAGTAAAGTCAGTCAGTGAAAGAAAGTCAATCAGTAGAAAGAAGTCAATCAGTGAAAAGAAAGTCAATCAGTGAGAAAGTAAGTCAATCAGTGAAAGTAAATCAGTAAGAAGAAGTCAATCAGTGAAGAGAAGTCAATCAGTAAGAGAAGTCAGTCAGTGAGAAAGTCAATCAGTCAGTAAAGTAGAAGTCAGTAGAGAAGTCAGTCAGTGAAAGTAAGTCAATCAGTGAAGAGAAGTCAATCAGTGAGAAAGTCAGTCAGTGAAGAGAAGTCAGTCAGTGAGAGAAGTCAATCAGTGAAGTCAGTGAAAGAAAGTCAGTCAGTAGAGAAGTAAGTCAATCAGTGAAGAGTAAGTCAGTCAGTGAAAGTAGAAGTCAATCAGTGAGAGAAGTCAGTCAGTGAAGAGAAGTCAGTAGAAAGTCAATCAGTGAAGAGAAAGTCAAGTCAGTAAAGAAAGTCAATCAGTAAAGTCAGTAAAGTAGAAGTCAATGAAAAGTAAAGTCAATCAGTAAAGAAGTAAGTAAAGTCAATCAGTAAGAAAGTAAATCAATCAGTGAAAGTAAAGTCAATCAATGAAAGTAAGTAAAGTAAATCAATCAAGTGAAAGTAAATCAATCAATGAAAGAAAGTAAAGTCAATCAATGAAAGTAAAGTCAATCAATGAAAGTAAATCAATCAATGAGAAAGTAAAGTCAATCAATGAAAGAAATCAATCAATGAAAGTAAATCAATCAGTGAAAGAAATCAATCAATGAGAAGTAAATCAATCAGTGAAAGAAATCAATCAATGAAAGTAAGTAAAGTCAATCAATGAAGAAAGTAAATCAATCAGTAAAGAAAGAAATCAATCAATGAAAGTAAGTAAAGTCAATCAATGAAAAGTAAATCAATCAGTAAAGAAGTAAGTCAATCAGTGAAAGTAAATGAAATCAATCAAGTAAAGAAAGTCAATCAGTGAAAGTAAAGTAAATCAATCAGTGAAGAAGTAAATCAATCAGTAAAGAAAGTCAAGTCAATCAAGTGAAGTCAATCAGTAGAAGTAAAGTCAATCAATGAAAGTAAGTAAATCAATCAGTGAAGAAAGTAAATCAATCAGTGAAAGAAGTAAATCAATCAGTGAAAGTAAGTAAAGAAAGTCAATCAATGAAGAAAGTCAGTAAAGTCAATCAGTAAGAAAGTAAGTAAATCAATCAGTGAAAGTAAATCAATCAGTAAGAAAGTAAATCAATCAGTGAAAGAAAGTAAATCAATCAGTGAAGAAAGTAAATCAATCAGTAAAGAAAGTAAATCAATCAATGAGAAAGTAAATCAATCAGTAAGAAAGTAAATCAATCAATGAAGAAAGTCAATCAATGAAAGAAATCAATCAAGTAAGAAGTAAATCAATCAGTGAAAGAAGTAAATCAATCAATGAAAGAAATCAGTAAAGTCAATCAGTGAAAGTAAAGTCAATCAGTAAAGAAGTAAATCAATCAAGTAAGAAAGTAAATCAATCAGTGAAAGTAAAGAAATCAATCAATGAAAGAAAGTAAATCAATCAGTAAAGAAGAAAGTCAATCAGTAAGAAAGTAAATCAATCAGTAAGAAAGTAAATCAATCAGTGAAAGTAAAGAAATCAATCAGTAAAGAAAGTAAATCAATCAGTGAAGAAAGAAAGTCAATCAGTAAGAAAGTAAATCAATGAAGTCAGTCAATGAAAGTAAATCAGTAAAGTGAAAGTCAATCAGTAAAGAAAGTAAATCAATCAGTAAGAAAGTCAGTAAATGAAATCAGTCAATGAAGTAAGAAAGTCAATCAATGAAAGTAAAGTCAATCAGTGAAAGTAAGTAAATCAATCAGTGAAGAAATGAAGTCAATGAAAGTCAATCAATCAGTGAAAGAAAGTCAAGTAAAGTCAATCAATGAAAGTAAAGTAAATCAATCAATGAAAAGTAAAGTAAATCAATCAATGAAAAGTAAAATCAATCAGTAAAGAAAGAAATCAATCAATGAAAGAAATGAAATCAATCAATCAATAGAAAGTAAATCAATCAGTAAAGAAAGTAAATCAATCAATCAATGAAAGAAATCAATCAATGAAAGTAAATCAATCAATGAAAGTAAATCAATCAGTAAGAAAGAAATCAATCAATCAGTAAAGAAAGTAAATCAATCAATGAAGTAAGTAAATCAATCAGTAAAGAAAGTCAATCAATCAGTAAGAAATCAGTAAATCAATCAAGTAAGAAAATCAATCAATGAAAGTAAATCAGTAAAGAAAGTAAATCAATCAATGAAGAAAGTAAATCAATCAGTAAAGAAAGTAAATCAATCAATGAAGAAGTAAATCAATCAATGAAAGTAAATCAATCAATGAAAGTAAATCAATCAATGAGAAAGTAAATCAATCAGTAAAGAAGTAAGTAAATCAATCAATGAAAAGTAAATCAATCAATGAAAAGTAAATCAATCAGTAGAAAGAAATCAATCAGTGAAAGTAAATCAATCAATGAAGAAAGTAAGTAAATCAATCAGTAAAGAAAGTAAATCAATCAATGAAAGTAAGTAAATCAATGAAAGTAAATCAAGTAAAGAAAGTAAATCAATCAATGAAAGTAAAGTAAATCAATCAGTAAAGTAAATCAATCAGTAAATGAAAGTCAATCAATCAATCAATGAAAGTAAATGAAATCAATCAATCAGTAAAGTAAGTAAATCAATCAATGAAAGTAAAGTAAATCAATCAGTAAAGTAAATCAATGAAAGTAAATCAATCAATGAAAGTAAAGTAAAGTCAATCAGTAAAGTAAGTAAAGTCAATCAGTAAGAAGTAAAGTCAATCAGTAAAGAAAGTAAATCAATCAGTAAAGAAGAAGTAAATCAATCAGTAAAGAAAGTAAATCAATCAGTAAGTAAAGTAAATCAATCAGTAAAGAAAGTAAATCAATCAATGAGAAAGAAATCAATCAGTGAAAGAAAGTCAATCAGTAAGAAAGTAAATCAATCAATGAAAGTAAAGTAAATCAATCAATGAAAAGTAAATCAATCAGTAAGAAAGTAAGTCAATCAGTAAAGAAAGTAAGTAAGTCAATCAATGAAGAAAGTAAATCAATCAGTGAAAGTAAAGTAAATCAATGAAAGAAAGTCAATCAATGAGAAGTAAAGTCAATCAGTGAAAGTAAATCAATCAGTAAGAAAGTAAATCAATCAATGAAGAAAGTAAATCAATCAGTAAAGAAAGTAAATGAATCAATCAATGAAAGTAAATCAATCAGTAAAGAAGTAAATCAATCAATGAAAGTAAATCAATCAATAAAGAAAGTAAAGTCAATCAATGAAAAGTAAATCAATCAATGAAGAAAGTAAATCAATCAGTGAAAGAAAGTCAATCAGTGAAAGTAAATGAAATCAATCAGTGAAAGAAAGTAAGTAAATCAATCAGTGAAAGAAATCAATCAATGAAAGTCAATCAATGAGAAAGTAAATCAATCAGTGAAGAAAGTAAATCAATGAAAGTAAAGTAAGTAAGTCAGTAAGTAAATGAAATCAGTCAAGTGAAAGTAAATCAATGAAAGTAAGTAAATCAAGTAAAGTAAAGTAAGTAAATCAATCAGTAAAGAAAGTCAATCAGTAAGAAAGTAAATCAATCAGTAAAGAAAGTAAATCAATCAGTAAAGAAAGTAAATCAATCAAGTAAGAAGAAATCAATCAGTAAAGTAAAGTAAATCAATCAATGAAAATGAAATCAATCAATGAAAGTAAATCAATCAGTGAAAGTAAAGTAAATCAATCAATGAAAGTAAATCAATCAAGTAAGAAAGTAAATCAATCAATGAAAGTAAATCAATCAGTAAGAAAGTAAATCAATCAATGAAAAGTAAATCAATCAATGAAAGTAAAGTGAAATCAATCAGTGAAAGAAAGTAAATCAATCAGTAAAGAAAGTGAAATCAATCAGTAAAGTAAGTAAATCAATCAGTAAAGTAAATCAATGAAAGTAAGTCAATCAATGAAAGTAAATCAATCAAGTAAAGTAAAGTAAATCAATCAAAGTAAAGTAAAGTCAATCAGTGAAAAGTAAAGTCAATCAATCAGTAAAGTAAAGTCAATCAGTAAAGAAGTAAGTAAATCAATCAATGAAGAAAGTAAATCAATCAGTAAAGAAGTAAATCAATCAATGAAAGTAAGTAAAGTCAATCAGTAAGAAAGTAAGTCAATCAATAGAAGAAAGTAAATCAATCAATGAAAGTCAATCAGTAAAGAAAGTCAATGAAGAAAGTAAATCAATGAAAGTAAAGTAAATCAATCAGTAAAGAAAGTAAATCAATCAATGAAAGAAAGTAAATCAATCAATGAAAGTAAGTAAATGAAATCAGTAAGAAAGTAAATCAATCAATGAAAAGTAAATCAATCAGTAAAGAAAGAAATCAATCAATGAAAGTAAATCAATCAATGAAAGTAAATCAATCAGTGAAAGTAAATCAATCAATGAAAGTAAATCAATCAATGAAAGTAAATGAAATCAATCAATGAAAGTAAGAAATCAATCAATGAAAAGTAAATCAATCAAGTAAAGTAAAGTAAGTAAATCAATCAAAGAAAGTAAATCAATCAGTAAAGAAAGTAAATCAATCAATGAAGTAAAGTAAATCAATCAGTGAAGAAATCAGTAAAGTCAATCAGTGAAAGTAAGTAAATCAATCAGTGAAAGTAAGAGAAGTCAATCAGTGAAGAGAAAGTAAATCAATCAGTAAAGAAAGTCAATGAAAGTCAATCAGTGAAAGTAAGTCAATCAGTGAAAGTAGAAATCAATCAGTGAAAGTAAATCAATCAGTAAGAAAGTAAATCAGTCAGTGAAGAGAAATCAATCAGTAAAGAAAGTAAATCAATCAGTAAGAAGTAAATGAAATCAATCAGTGAAAGAAAGTAAATCAATCAGTGAAGAAAGTCAATCAGTAAAGAAAGTCAATCAATCAGTAAAGAAATCAGTAAGTAAATCAATCAGTAAAGAGAAGTAAATCAATCAATGAAAGTAAATGAAATCAATCAATGAAAAGTAAATCAATCAGTAAAGAAAGTAAATCAATCAATGAAAGTAAATGAAATCAATCAATAGAAAGTAAATCAATCAATAAGTAAAGTCAATCAATGAAGAAAGTAAATCAATCAGTAAGAAGAAGTAAAGTCAATCAGTGAAGAAGTAAATCAATCAATCAGTAAAGAAGAAATCAATGAAAGTCAATCAGTGAAAGTAAATCAATCAGTAAAGAAAGTAAATCAATCAGTGAAAGTAAATCAATCAATGAAAGAAGTAAATCAATCAGTGAAGAAAGTAAATCAATCAGTGAAAGTAAAGTAAATCAATCAGTGAAAGTAAGTAAATCAATCAGTAAGAAAGTAAATCAAGTCAATCAATGAAAGTAAATCAATCAATGAAGTAAAGTAAATGAAATCAATCAGTAAGAAAGTAAATCAGTCAATCAGTAAAGTAAATCAATCAATCAGTGAAAAGTAAATCAATCAGTAAGAAAGTAAATCAATCAGTGAAAAGTAAATCAATCAGTGAAAGTAAATCAATCAGTAAGAAAGAAATCAATCAGTGAAAGTAAATCAATCAGTGAAAGAAAGTAAAGTCAATCAATGAAAGTAAATCAGTAAAGTCAATCAATGAAAGTAAAGTAAATCAATCAATGAAAGTAAATCAATGAAAGTCAATCAGTGAAAGTAAATCAATCAGTGAAAGTAAAGTAAATCAATCAGTAAAGAAAGTAAATCAATCAATGAAAGTAAATCAGTAAAGTCAATCAATGAAAGTAAATCAATCAGTAAAGAAAGTAAATCAATCAATGAAAGTAAAGTAAATCAATCAATGAAAAGTAAAGTCAATCAATCAATGAAGTAAGTAAAGTAAATCAATCAATGAAGAAAGTAAATCAATCAGTGAAGAAGTCAGTAAATCAATCAATCAGTAAAGTAAGTCAATCAATGAAAGTAAGTAAAGTAAATCAATCAATGAAGAGTAAGTAAATCAATCAGTGAAAGAGAAAGTCAATCAGTAAAGAAAGTCAATCAATGAAATCAGTAAAGAAATCAATCAGTGAAAGAAAGTCAATGAAAAGTAAATCAATCAGTAAAGAAAGTAAATCAATCAGTAAAGTAAATCAATCAATGAAAGTAAGTAAATCAATCAGTGAAGTAAAGTGAAATCAATCAGTAAAGAGAAATCAATCAAGTAAGAAAGTCAATGAAAGTCAATCAGTAAAGTAAGTAAATCAATCAGTGAAAGTAAGTAAATCAATCAATGAAAAGTAAATCAATCAGTAAAGTAAGAAATCAATCAATGAAAGTAAGTAAGTAAAGTCAATCAAAGAAAGTAAATCAATCAGTGAAAGTAAAGTCAATGAAATCAATCAGTGAAAGAAAGTCAATCAATGAAAGTAAATCAATCAATGAAAAGTAAGTCAATCAGTAGAAAGTAAATCAATCAATGAAGAAGAAATCAGTCAATCAGTAAAGTAAAGTCAATCAATGAAGTAAGTAAGAAAGTCAATCAGTGAAAGTAAGTAAATCAATCAGTGAAAAGTAAATCAATCAGTAAGAAAGTAAAGTCAATCAGTAAAGAAATCAGTAAAGTCAATCAGTGAAAGAAGTCAGTGAAAGTCAGTAAAGTCAGTAAGAAATCAATGAAAGTCAGTAAATCAATCAGTGAAAGTAAGTCAATGAAAGTAAATCAATCAGTAAAGAAAGTCAATCAATGAAGAAAGTAAATCAATGAAAGATCAGTAAAGTAAATCAATCAATGAAAGAAATGAAATCAATCAATGAAAGTAAGTAAATCAATCAGTAAAGAAAGTAAATCAATCAATGAAAGTAAATCAATCAATGAAAGTAAATCAATCAATGAAAGTAAATGAAATCAATCAAGTAAAGAAATCAGTAAAGTAAATCAATCAGTAAAGTAAAGTCAATCAATGAAAGTAAAGTAAATCAATCAGTAAAGAAAGTAAATCAATCAATGAAAGAAAGTAAATCAATCAGTAAGAAAGTAAATCAATCAATGAAAGTAAATCAATCAATGAAGAAGTAAATCAATCAATGAAAGTAAATCAATCAGTGAAAGTAAATCAATCAATGAAAGTAAATCAATCAGTAAAGAAAGTCAATCAGTGAAGAGTAAATCAATCAATGAGAAAGTAAATCAATCAGTAAAGTAAGTAAGTAAGTAAATCAATCAATGAAAGTAAAGTAAATCAATCAGTGAAAGTAAGTAAATCAATCAATGAAAAGTAAATCAATCAGTAAGAAAGTAAATCAATCAGTAAAGAAAGTAAATCAATCAATGAAAGTAAAGTAAATCAATCAGTAAAGAAAGTCAATCAGTAAGAAGTCAATCAGTAAAGTAAATCAATCAAGTAAAGTAAATCAATCAGTAAAGTAAATCAAGTAAAGTCAATCAATGAAAGTAAAGTAAATCAATCAATGAAAGTAAATCAATCAAGTAAAGTAAATCAATCAATGAAAGTAAAATCAATCAATCAATGAAAGTAAATCAATCAGTAAAGAAAGTAAATCAATCAATGAAAAGTAAATCAATCAAGTAAAGTAAATCAATCAAGTAAAGAAATCAATCAATGAAAAGTAAATCAATCAGTAAAGAAAGTAAATCAATCAAGTGAAAGTAAATCAATCAGTAAAGAAATCAATCAGTAAAGTAAATCAATCAGTAAAGTAAATCAATCAGTAAAGTAAATCAGTCAATCAGTGAAAGTAGAAGTCAATCAGTAAGAAGAAGTCAATCAGTGAAAGTAAGTCAATCAGTGAAAGTAAGTCAATCAGTAAGAAGTAAAGTCAATCAGTGAAAGTAAGTAAATCAATCAATGAAAGTAAAGTCAATCAGTGAAGAAGTAAATCAATCAATGAAAGTAAAGTAAATCAATGAAAGTAAAGTCAATCAGTAGAAAGTAAGTCAATCAATGAAAGTAAATCAATCAGTAAGAAAAGTAAATCAATCAATGAAAGTAAATCAATCAGTAAAGAAAGTCAATCAATGAAAGTAAAGTAAATCAATCAATGAAAGTAAAGTCAATCAGTAAGAAGTAAATCAATCAGTGAAAGTAAAGTCAATCAGTGAAAGTAAGTAAATCAATCAGTGAAAGTAAATGAAATCAGTAAAGAAAGTCAATCAGTAGAAAGTCAATCAGTGAAGAAGTAAGTCAATCAGTGAAGAGAAGTCAGTCAATGAAAGTCAGTCAGTAAAGAAAGTCAATCAGTGAGAAGTAAAGTCAATCAATGAAAGTAAGTCAATCAGTAAGAAAGTAAGTAAAGTCAATCAGTGAAAGTAAATCAATCAATGAAAGTAAGTAAATCAATCAGTAAAGTAAAGTAAATCAATCAGTAAAGAAAGTAAATCAATCAGTAAGAGAAGTCAATCAGTGAAAGTAAGTCAATCAGTAGAAAGTAAGTCAATCAGTAAGAAGAAAGTCAATCAATGAAAGTAAGTCAATCAGTGAAGAAAGTCAATCAGTGAAAGTAAGTAAATCAGTCAATGAAAGTAAATCAATCAGTGAAAGTAAATCAATGAAAGTCAATCAATGAAAGAAAGTAAGTCAATCAGTAAAGAAATCAGTCAATGAAATCAGTAAGAAAGTAAATCAATCAGTGAAAGTAAATCAATCAGTGAAAGTAAATCAATCAGTAAGAAAGTAAATCAAGTCAGTGAAAGTAAATCAATCAGTAAAGAAAGTAAATCAATCAATGAAAGTAAATCAAGTAAAGTAAATCAATCAGTAAGAAAGTAAATGAAATCAATCAATGAAGAAGTAAATCAATCAGTAAAGAAAGTAAATCAATCAGTAAAGAAAGTAAATCAATCAAGTAAAGTAAATCAGTAAAGAAAGTAAATCAATCAAAGTAAAGTAAATCAATCAATGAAAGTAAATCAATGAAAGTAAATCAATCAATGAGAAAGTAAATCAATCAGTAAAGAAAGTAAATCAATCAGTGAAAGAAAGTAAATCAATCAGTGAAAGAAATCAATCAGTGAAAGTAAATCAATCAATGAAAAGTAAATCAATCAGTAAGAAAGTAAATCAATCAGTGAAAGTAAATCAATCAGTAAGAAAGTAAATCAATCAGTAAAGAAAGTAAAGTCAATCAATCAGTAAAGTAAAGTCAATCAGTGAAAGTAAATCAATCAATGAAAGTAAATCAATCAGTGAAGAAGTCAATCAGTAAAGTCAATCAGAAAGTCAATCAGTAAGAAAGTCAATCAATGAAAGTAAGTAAAGTAAATCAATCAGTAAAGTAAATCAATCAATAGAAAGTAAATGAAATCAATCAATGAAAGTAAATCAATCAATGAAAAGTAAATCAATCAATGAAAGTAAGTAAATCAATCAGTAGAAAGTAAATCAATCAGTAAAGTAAGTCAATGAAAGTAAAGTCAATCAATGAAGTAAAGTAAATCAATCAGTGAAAGTAAGTCAATCAATGAAGAAAGTAAGTAAATCAATCAATGAAAGTAAATCAATCAATGAAGAAGTAAATCAGTAAGAAAGTAAATCAATCAATGAAAAGTAAATCAATCAGTAAAGTAAATCAATCAATGAAAGTAAATCAATCAGTAAAGAAGTAAATCAATCAATCAATGAAAGTAAATAAATCAATCAATGAAGAAGTAAATCAGTAAAGTAAATCAATCAGTAAAGAAAGTAAATCAATCAATGAAAGTAAATCAATCAGTAAAGAAAGTAAATCAATCAGTAAGAAAGTAAATCAATCAATCAGTAAAGAAATCAATCAGTAAAAGTAAATCAATCAATGAAAGTAAATCAATCAGTAAAGAAAGTAAATCAATCAAGTAAAGAAATAAGTAAATCAATCAATGAAAGAAAGTAAATCAATCAGTAAAGAAAGTAAATCAATCAATCAATGAAAGTAAATCAATCAATGAAAGAAAGTAAATCAATCAATGAAAGTAAGTAAATCAATCAGTAAAGAAAGTAAATCAATCAGTAAGAAAGTAAATCAATCAATGAAAGTAAATCAGTAAAGTCAATCAGTAAAGTAAATCAGTAAAGAAATCAATCAGTAAGAAATCAGTAAAGTAAATCAATCAATGAAAGTAAGTAAATCAATCAATGAAAGTAAGTAAATCAATCAGTGAAAGTAAATCAATCAATAGAAAGTAAATGAAATCAATCAGTGAAAGTAAGTAAATCAATCAATCAATGAAAGTAAATCAATCAGTAAAGTAAATCAATCAGTGAAAGTAAATCAATCAATGAAAGTAAAGTAAATCAGTCAATGAAAGTAAATCAATCAATGAAAGAAATCAGTAAAGTAAATCAATCAATGAAAGTAAATCAATCAGTGAAAGAAATCAATCAGTGAAAGTAAATCAATCAATAAAGAAATCAGTAAATCAATCAGTAAGAAAGTAAATCAATCAGTAAAGAAATCAATCAGTGAAAGTCAATCAAGTAAAGTAAATCAATCAATGAAAGTAAAGAAATCAATCAATGAAGAAGTCAATGAAATCAATCAGTAAAGTAAAGTAAATCAATCAGTGAAGAAGTGAAATCAATCAATGAAAGTAAATCAGTAAATCAATCAGTAAAGAAAGTAAATCAATCAATGAAAGTAAATCAATCAGTGAAGAAGTAAATCAATCAATGAAAGTAAATCAATGAAAGTAAATCAATCAGTAAAGAAAGTAAATCAATCAATGAAAGTAAATCAATGAAATCAATCAATGAAATCAGTAAAGTAAATCAATCAGTAAAGAAGTAAATCAATCAAGTAAAGTAAAGTAAATCAATCAATGAAAGAAATCAATGAAAGTCAATCAATGAAAGAAATCAATGTAAATCAATCAGTAAGAAAGTAAATCAATCAGTAAAGAAAGTAAATCAATCAGTAAGAAAGTAAATCAATCAATGAAAGTAAGTAAATCAATCAGTAAAGAAAGTAAATCAATGAAAGTCAATCAATGAAAGAAGTAAATCAATCAATGAAAGTAAATCAATCAATGAAAGTAAATCAATCAGTAAAGAAAGTAAAGTAAATCAATCAATGAAAGAAAGTAAATCAATCAATGAAGAAAGTAAATCAATCAATGAAAGAAAGTCAATGAAAGTAAATCAATGAAAGTAAATCAATCAATGAAGTAAGTAAATCAATCAATAGAAAGTAAGTAAATCAATCAATAAGAAAGTAAATCAATCAGTAAAAGTAAATCAATCAATGAAAAGTAAATCAATCAGTAAAGTAAATCAATCAATCAGTAAGAAATGAAATCAATCAATGAAGAAGTAAATCAATCAATGAAAGTAAATCAATCAATGAAAGTAAATCAATCAAGTAAAGTAAATCAATCAGTAAAGTAAATGAAATCAATCAATGAAGAAGTAAATCAATCAATGAAAAGTAAATCAATCAGTAAAGAAAGTAAGTAAATCAATCAATGAAAAGTAAAGTAAATCAATCAGTAAAGTAAAATCAATCAATGAAAAGTAAATCAATCAGTAAAGAAATCAATCAATGAAAAGTAAATCAATCAATGAAAAGTAAATGAAATCAATCAATGAAAGTAAGTAAATCAATCAATGAAAGTCAATCAGTAAAGTAAATCAATCAAGTAAAGTAAATCAATCAATGAAAAGTAAATCAATCAATCAATGAAAGTAAGTAAATCAATCAATGAAAAGTAAATCAATCAGTAAAGAAAGTAAATCAATCAATAAAGTAAAGTAAAGTAAATCAATCAATGAAAAAGTAAATCAATCAATGAAAGAAGTAAATCAATCAATGAAAAGTAAAGTAAATCAATCAATGAAAGTAAATCAATCAATGAAAAGTAAATCAATCAGTAAAGAAGTAAATCAATCAATGAAAAGTAAATCAATCAGTAAAGTAAATCAATCAGTAAGAAGAAATCAATCAATAAAGAAAATCAATCAGTAAAGAAATCAATCAATGAAAAGTAAATCAATCAATCAATGAAAGTAAATCAATCAATCAGTAAAGTAAGTAAATCAATCAGTAAAGAAAGTAAATCAATCAATGAAGAAGTAAATCAATCAGTAAAGTAAATCAATCAGTAAAGAAAGTAAATCAATCAATCAGTAAAGTAAATCAATCAATGAAAAGTAAATCAATCAATGAAAGTAAATCAATCAGTGAAAGTAAATCAATCAATGAAAGTCAATCAGTAAAGAAAGTAAATCAATCAATGAAGAAAGTCAAGTAAATCAATCAAGTAAATCAGTAAAGTAAGAAATCAATCAGTAAAGAAAGTAAATCAATCAATGAAAGAAATCAATCAAGTAAAGAAATCAATGAAAGTAAATCAATCAGTAAAGTAAATCAATCAATGAAAGTAAATGAAAGTCAATCAATGAAAGTAAATCAGTAAAGTAAATCAATCAATGAAAGTAAATCAATCAATAGAAAAGTAAATCAATCAATGAAAAGTAAATCAATCAATCAGTAAAAGTAAAGAAATCAATCAATGAAAGTAAATCAATCAATGAAAGTAAATCAATCAATCAATGAAAGTAAATCAATCAATAGAAAAGTAAAGTCAATCAATGAAAGTAAATCAATCAGTAAAGAAATCAATCAGTAAAGTAAATCAATCAATGAAAAGTAAATCAATGAAAGTAAATCAATGAAAGTCAATCAATCAGTAAAAGTAAATCAATCAGTAAAGAAAGTAAATCAATCAAGTAAAGTAAAGTAAATCAATCAGTAAAGAAGTAAATCAATCAGTAAAGAAAGTAAATCAATCAATGAAAAGTAAATCAATCAATAAGAAAGTAAATCAATGAAATCAATCAAGTAAAGAAATCAATCAGTAAAGTAAATCAATCAATAAGAAAGTAAATCAATCAATCAGTAAAGTAAATGAAATCAATCAGTAAAGAAGTAAATCAATCAATGAAGAAATCAATCAGTAAAGAAAGTAAATCAATCAGTAAAGAAATCAATCAATGAAAGTAAATCAATCAGTAAAGTAAATCAATCAATAAGAAAGTAAATCAATCAATGAAAAGTAAATGAAATCAATCAGTAAAGTAAAGTAAATCAATCAGTAAAGAAAATCAATCAATGAAAATCAATCAGTAAATGAAAGTAAATCAATCAATGAAAGTAAATCAATCAGTAAAGTAAATCAGTAAATCAATCAATAGTAAAGTAAATCAATCAAGTAAAAGTAAATCAATCAATGAAAGTAAGAAATCAATCAGTAAAGTAAAGTAAATCAATCAATGAAAGAAATCAATCAATGAAAGTAAATCAATCAGTAAAGAAGTAAATCAATCAATCAGTAAAGAAAATCAATCAGTAAGAAAGTAAATCAATCAATAGAAAAGTAAATCAATCAATGAAAGAAAGTAAATCAATCAGTAAAGAAAGTAAATCAAT